>JADWOT020000459.1:0-82000 GCA_036345935.2 Taenia hydatigena
TGTTAAGGTTGTCACCGGTCATCTTAACCAAAGCATATGCTCTTCTTTCGTTGCGTTAAGGTCTGCTGTTAAGAAGCAAGGATCATTTAGGCCCCCTAACCCAAGCGTCACACTTAAGCACAGTTAAAGCAAACAAATGAATATCAGTTAGCGCAGGTTTACTCTCCACCTGTGCATTGCAGCCAATCTCTCGGTTCCTTTAAGGTTACCTGAGGCCCCTCGACGCGCGCCGCGTTTGCTGCCTTACAGCAGGATTAAAATTTGTTCCATTCTATGAAACATTTTGAAAGCAAAAATTATAAAGTCTGATTAGTAGCTGGCCGTTATCACCTCCCGAGGTTCTACATAAGCGTGTGTGCAAAAATTTCATTGCCGGCACACATTATGAATGCAGCGTCCCGAGACTTCCATGAAGGCAAAAGAAGGCATAATACTAGGGTCGAATAGATAAATATTCGATAAACAGAGGGAGCGGGGCTGCTGGCATGGCGCGGAGGCCAGCTCCACCTGACTAGAGCAATATGGTCAGTCGGGACAAAGCACTACAATGGCCTTTAAGAAACATGGCATTTAGGACCATAAACATAAGTGGTAAAAATTGACCCAGTAACATTTTTGTGTAGATCTAATGTTTTGAATCAAGTTGCATACAATATAGTCACTGTTTTGTAACCGGAGCGATGCAAGATGTTGCAGATGCCTTCTCCATTTGCAAATTCGTGTTTTTTTAGAGGTTCTTCGTGAGCAACTCATTCACACCAGCATATTCCAATGTGCGGCTAATTTGAAAAGGACTTCAGGGAAACAGCAGTACAGGCAGCCCTACACAAGAAAAGTGCACTCCAGAAAAAACATTTTGGTGCTGACGTAGTAGCGAGGCGATCAATCAACCGTTCTGCCTTTGTAGTAAAGTTAGTCAATCGGCCGCGAGGACCACACACCTCGGCCAGCATTTTGACAAGGTGAAGTAGAAGTGTACGCTAAAACGACCAGTGATATGCCCAATGGTCACTCCTGCAAGGCAAAGTGGCATCCAACTGATCACGTTTCATCCCTACCACTAACATCACAACTTAACTTAGAGACCTCCCCTTCCGCCTACTGACTAGCAATGAGCCTTCTGAAAGACAGCTTTCATTGTTGGATCAAATAACCCTGTTATCGCTAAAGGAACATTGTGGACTCTTGATGGCAACGCCCTAAAACGATAGAAGAAGGGAATGGAGACCATATTGCGTAATGTATTGGCTGCCGAAGCAACTCTTGTTAGCGTTATCGCTGAAAACAAAGAAAAGGATTGAAGCCTTAATAACCTAAGGTGGTACCAGCAGCAGTGCTAGAAAGCGTCATAGCAGCGAAATGACTACTTGAAAACCAAAAAACCTGAGTTCAGAGACCGATTCAGTGGATGATCAAAGGCGCAGATTCCTCCTATGAGAACGCTATATTGATTTTGAAAAAGAGTGGATCTTGCTCCTCTGCACCACCAGTGTCATGCTTTCTCTGCGCCAAGTTTACACAGACAAGGTAGTCCATGATCAACGACTAAACACGTATGCGTCAATTATGATACTTTGATGTCCAAAAAGAGGGTGCGTAACTGTGTGAGGGGGATTGAATGAATGAGAAAACAAAGAACTCCATCAAACATCGCGTTATGCAATTGCACTTTGATGATTTCATGGATGCTAGAAGTAAATCGGCGAATCCATCTGAAGTTATGAACAATGTTGAAATGAAGCGCCCATCTTTTCCTCCAGCATGGGGCCATGTTGACGAGGCTTGTGGGTATCGCAAAAATATCACATCCATACTCAATCAACGCATAGGACCAAATGTTACAGACAAAATAGTACCAGTTCAGGTATTGCAAACTACCAGAATGCGGCACTTGCAGTAGATTACGCGGATCTCAGACCAGGCAAAGTACTAAAAATTATACCGAATTACGCAAAACTGCAGAATCAAGGTAGGGATTGGGGAACACTTGTTAATGACAAGGCACTCGTTCCATGGTTTTTGTAGCGCTTCCCACTTAACGATTGACAAGTCCACGTCACATGTAATTAAACGCATTTCCCTGCAACACCCCTCTGCAGTCTGCGAATTCACGAACCACCCACCTCTGTGCTGTGCACAGATAGTAGTCTCGATCCCTTTACTCTCGCCTGCCACCTCGAGGAAGTGTCAAACCCGAAAAAGTCCTTTCAGACTCGGGCCATGTTCTTATCACTGAATTTGATCCGTTATATTACATATCAGAGAAAAGGACTCCGCTAGAAGGGCACGACTCTTGCACAACTCCCCAAATCATAGCACGTGAATTAGCCAATAGGATGACAATTATAACAAAGGCATATGCGTGAAGTCTGGCCCTTCCGACGGCCTGCATTTTGTCTGAGCCAATACGACCGAATGCCAGTGGAGGGAGCGATGTAATGCGGTGGGCGAAACCAGGTCGCTATAGCATGAGGAAGATAAAAAAGCTCTTAAAGCCATTGCGGGCCTTGTTCCAGTCCTATCTCATGCACAATTAGAAGGAGCGTTCAGACATTGCAGGAGTCAAGGATCTGCATAGCGTCTGGCACATTGCAACCACCTTACCTTCCCTCCCAAATAATACCTTAAGCCACCCCAAGTGACACCGTGGGTGATTGACGTAATCCTTTGCTTCTTGAGGCCGCGTACTGCAAGGAAACACCACTGGTGGATCGCAGACTCCATTACACACATGACGGAGACAATGTCTGTCAGGTGGTGACAGTGTTATCTGATTCAGAGGGACTGACAAAAGCCAGAATCACGCCTGACAAGATCGAGAAGCTTATGGCAAACTTCGATTTCACGAGTCCTCTTCCTCAAAATTATGACGATGGCTTTCACGTGGTTGCGTCGTCCACCTGCCTTGAGTAGAGTGAGTAGACCTTTGCTCACATCACTTTTCTTGGATGATTGGAAAGCATCCTGCTACAGACAATTCCCTATTTTGAAAACGTCGGCCCTTCTTAATGCTACTGCTTTCACTATTTGTGAATGGATACAACAACTACAGCCTATTTGTGCATTAATTATTTTATACAAATACATTTCCCCCAACAATGCATTATGTACTCTCCAACACGTCTTCCATGCGACTTTCAGTCTATGGAGGGGTCTAATGAGCCATGCCATCGACGTTTAGTCAAAACGAAAGGGCGTCAATGTGCAGGATTTAAACGCAATTACATAATGCACGCGTAATAAAACGCATTTTACAAATCTCATTGTAGCTCTTTGAGAGCACGCTGAAGATAAAAGTTGACATGGCACTTGAGAGGAATAAAAATGTTCAGCATGTGGAGAGAATTGGAGCTACTAGCGCAGCCAAACAGACAACACGGAAATAAGTCGATATGTTTAGAGAACGTGGGTTCTTTTTAGTGATTTAAGTTCACTGGTTTGAGGGGTCGTATTACTTCGTCGAAGTGTGTCCTTTAGCATATGACTTGGGTGATCAATGTAAAGTTGCATCCTTTTAGTGCTGGACGAATTTGTTCTGCTCTGTTAAGGTTAAATATGGCGCTAATAATGTCCCGTTACCTATGCTCCCTGCTAATCTGTTTCTTTAGTGGATCACGTTCACTATGCTGCCTCCTTTAGATGCCAAGGCGTACTCAGCCTTCTAGAAGTAATAAAGGAAAACAGAAAGATAAAAACCTTTTACAAAATTACATGTATCTTTTGCTGACAAACCTCGCAATATTAAGATTGTGCATTTATATGTTGTTAACATTTATTGTATACTTCCCCATTTGTGCGCACTTTGTAAATTGCCATGTCTAGCATTTAACACTTAAATTTTACGCCTAAGTTAAAATTGTTAGTAATAACAATAATTGCTGTTTTGTCAAAAAAACATAAAGTCAAAAGTTTGTTTGTTTTACCGAATGAACCTTAAAGTGATTGGTCAGGTATGTATGCGGCTGGGATAAGTGCTGTGCATTTTTAGGGACCATTGCTTTGGGCTAATGAGCCTTTATCCGCTGTCAAAAGTTGGAAATTTAGTAAGTATTTGATACCTTTTTTACTACTTTCTGGTTGGCTAGTTGTTATCAGTTTTTAGGCGTGAGTTTGCTTCGTTTATACACATACTTGCTGGAGTAAATGTAAAGGCCTCTTGGTGCGACTATTAAGACGGTTTCTTTTCAAAGGCAAGGTCTCCCCACGTGCACTTTTTATTGTACAGCAGTAAATTATGCCTGTTTTGGCATTTTGCGAGGCTGTTTGTCTTTTTTAAATGACGTTGGCATTTGATTAATGAGGAGTGATTTTGTGGAGAGAAGTTATAACCTTACCAAGTGCCTGGCAATTGCTTGATGCTCTCTTGTGACTAAACACATATTGCATGTATACGTATGCATGTACCTTTTTGCCTTCTTTATCAGTTTATATGTTAGACCAACCGTTTCCGAAATAGCTGCAGTTGCTGTGAAGACTTTTTGTTTATTATTTTCACTGCCCAGTCGCGTTGATTTTTCATGCAGCAGAGTAATTCTTGCGAATAAGTAGGATTGTTTTGGCTGTTTTCAAGGGGTTTGTTATTTCAGTAAGAATGAGTTTTGATTAATGCGGTCCAATTTGATGAAGAGACTTGTAACTTTGGTAAAGTGAACGCAAAAGCCTCATAATGTGACCGTCAGGGAGTTTTATTTTCCAACTGCAGTGCCCCACTCACGTACTCTTCTTGCTGTACGACACCCTAAGGGGCAAATCAAGATTGTTTTGGCAATTTGTAATTAGTTTACATTCTAATGACGGCGGATTTTGTTGAGAGGAATGTTAACTTTGCTAGGTACGTGGCAACTACTCATTATTTTCTCGCTAATAAGTATCCATCATATTTATACACCTTATTATCCCTTTTATTTGTCCGTTTCCATGCTAGAATAGACGTTGGAGAAGAAGCTGCAGCAGCAACGAGCAAGAATCTCGCCTTCGCTATCACTCCATACATTTCTTAGGTAAGATTGGATTGTGCCTAATGAGTCGTTGCTGTTTTTTTGGGTGCAGCAATAGAGTCGATGTGTGGTCTTATGTTGGGTGGAACGGTGCTTTTCGCGTTTACCCGTAGGTTCTTTATCCCGCATTGGATGTGTGGTGAAAGGTGGCCTATTTTTCCATTACTACGATATGCGTGTCGTTGGAGCACATATAGATAGCGGAGGACGGGAGGTGTTGATGTGATCCTCGCTGCGAAACATGTTGTGCAGGGGGCCTCGGTGATGGCTTAATCGTAGGTTCCTTAGCTTTGTGGGCATGATTTGGTGTCTCTGAGCGAGGTAGACGCAGCAGCGGCAGGAACGGAGGAAGACGGGGTGGCTGGTGGGAAGCTTTGGTATCACTAGACAGACTACTTTGTAGCAGTCTTAAACGCTTGCTTGTTAAGGCGTTTCCTTTTTTCCTAAGAGTAGTTTTGTTTGTGGTCGTTAGCTTTGCAGCGCACTGGACCCTCGCTAATCAGCCTTTCCATTGCTCGGTTTTTTTCCTTTTCAGATGCCACAAACTTACTCTGGTATTGATGGTGGTGGTGAAGTAACATTTGATGTGTGGAACGGTAGGCAATGCGAGATGTTGGAGTCATTCGCGGCGGCGGCAACGTCTCCGTCTCGGTTGTGCGATGCGGATGTCAGCAGGCATGGAGGCCACGGACTACTACTGCTATTATATCTCCACCTCTTTGTCTTCGCCGGGCATGGGTGGGTGGCGGAGAGTGTAAAGGCTAGGGAAGCTCTGTCGTGGGTGTGTGAAAGAGTGGAGGAGACGTTCTCTTACGACGACGAATGGAAGCGCTATGGACCAGGGTCCACTGGTGGCAGCTGCCGTATACTTTGCTTCCGCAGGTACAGAAATGTTTTTGCTGTGGGAGGGTGGCAGTTAATTTGTTGCTGACTGTACAGGCGATGAGTGGTGGTGCATCGTCTCAGAGGAAGTAAGCAAGTGAGTAGGTCTCCACTGTTGAGTGTGTTGGGCGCGAATTGTTAGAGGAGCGTCTTGCCGCTTCCACTACTACTGCGACTTAGCCCTGAGAAGGAGAATGGATTGAAAAGGAGTGAGTTGGTGTGTGTGAAGAGGAGGAAGTAAGGAGGCTGGGTGGCGCTTAGAGGGGAGGAGGGGGGAGGGAGACATGAACGCCAAGTAGGCGGTCGAGTTGGGCGGACAGGCTGTGGTTTACTATTCGGGAGGACTCGTGGTGGTCGCTCGTGTCGGCCTCAGGGTTGAGTGCGCCTTTGTTGATCTGTGTTTTGCTCACATAAAGAGGGCGAGGAGGCGTTTACATCTTACAGCTCTTCCGTATTCCACGTGCGGTGAGTTCCTGCGCACACTACCGGTTGGGCGCGGCTGCGTTGGCTCGGGCGGCGACTCAGCTTTCCTATGCCTTGCTTCCGTGCGGGCCTCTGCTTCCGTCGGCGCCGCTGGTTCCACCGCTGCCGTGTACGCGCGGACATCGCCACCGACGAAGACATTCGTTCATCCACCGATGTCTACAACAACAACAGTTTTGTAAGCGCCTTGCATTCATTAGTTGTTATTAATGGCGTCTGCCCATCTTGTGGATACACGAGAGCTTAAAGTTTTTACAGACTCACCTTGGATAATATGTTTTGTCTAGGTGTACAAGTGAATTATCCATATCGAGTTTCCTGCCTTTCTTGGATTCCTGCAAAGCCTCTATGCAGTTGACTTAGCCATTGAAATGCAAGTGCTGTAAACAAAACCAAACCAACGGTGATATGCTTGTGGCAGGTTATATCAATGCTTGTTTAAAATACGGGTTTCTTACAAAAAAACACGGCTGATAAGGTGTTGTTTTTACAGTTATCAGGTTTCTTGTATCCTGAAAAGGTAGAAAATCTTGAAGAAAAATACAAATAAAGTATTTTGCAGCCTTAAAGTACTAGCAGCAGGCAGTATTTGCGGTTGAACTAATTGGTGGAAAGGTCTAAACGCATTTAAGGGTGTAAATTCTATTTTTACCAACTGCAATCATGGAGAGAACGCTGGCTTCTCACTAATGAGAACATTAGAAAAAGGCGAGTTGGTAAGCACTTTACTTTAAGAAGTCGTTGAATCAGGAAGTGCGGCGATTGGGTGCCGCACGGAGCGATTGAATCGGTCCTTCCCAATAGTAAAGGACGATGATTTGAAATTTGCATATTTCACGGTGGTTGGTGAAGACTGTTTCAGCGACTGATGCAGTACATTCGAGAAGGTTGTGACTATAGCAGTGAAGGAAACAAGTTTTCTAGCAGAAATGTGAAATTGTGTCCACTCGAGTGTATGATCAATGTGGCTCTGATTGCAACCAGTGCTTAAGTGATGCTTTCGCCTCGATTCTCTCAACTTGGTTAGTTGTAAATGAAATGGCCAAAATTATGCGGTGGCGGGATGGAAATTTTAATCATAAATTAATTGCGCTTGTTTATCCCGACTTACCGGAGGTAGTAGCGGGGGCGTACATTTGCTTGGAATAATCCTCTCTCTTTAGTGTTAGGGTGATGTGAAAGTGAATAGGAAAATGGTGATGTGTTTGAATTGATGGAAATGGTCCCTTTTGCACTTGCAGCAAGCCAAGCGGTAACAATGTGTCACGGAGTGGCCCCGCGGACACATTGAGGTGAATGCTCGGACCGATTTTCCGCCCGTATCGGTGGAGGTGTGGTGGCAGAGGTGGTAGTGCCGGCGATCCTCCCACAACGATCTATGGCTTCATTGGGCAGTCTTGAGGTGCTGTTTAGCGACTCATCCACCCACCGGCCCATGCTCTGCCCGATGTTATCGAGGCCACAGGGTGTTTGGAAGAGGTGGTTGAAAGTACCCTCCCGTCCGTACACAAAACCACACTTGAATTTGTTCCCCTCGCCTGCCCTGCCCTTCTCTCTCTTCTGCCGTCAATGTTACTGCTGCTGCTGCTCTTTGCAGTAATGCGAATACTTACTGTTGAAACCAGCAGCTAGCAGCTCTTCTCAACTGCGTTCGTGCCAATAATGAATTGCCGTTGTTGTTTGTCATTGTTTAAATGAGGACTAATCATGCCCAGCACAAGCCCATTTTTTTATTGAAGACACTTGTCGTCTCATCAACCACATGTGGTGATTTCTTTCACAGTCTTGGCGTCCCTAAGTTACAGAAAGCAATGAGGGAATGAATTTACGTTTTTTAGTTAATATAAAGCAGAAAGGGCGGATTTGCTTTGGAAATAATAAAACGCGGACTCGGCATTATTAGTAGGGAGAGAGAGAATTTCGAGGGGAAAGCAGGGAAATTGTCAATTCATGCAGTCTCGCGAATAACATTGCAGTTCTCTACACAAATCTTTGTCGCATCAAAAATACTGGCATCAGCAGCGACAGGAGCACCACTGAAATGCAAAGCTAGGCGTCCGAACACCACAAACGTCGACTGCATTGTCAAAAAAGTGATTCTTCAACGATGCTCGCTCAGTAATTTGCTGCAAATAAAATGCAAATTTTGCTAACTTCAAAGCCGCTTTTGGACTTTGCTCGAGATGCCGGTTGAGAGGGGACGTATTCCAAACAAACAAGTCAACGAAGGGTCAGACAAGTGGGGACAGTTTATTAAATGCGGAAGTTGACTGTGCGAACTCGTAGCTTATCAGTGGCAGCGGGGGCCAGCGCAGGTCCTGTGTGATGGCGAGAGGAAATCAGGGCAACATCAGCAGTTGGTTTTAGCTTTCACCAATGCATCAGCATTTAATTTGCCCAACATATAAACATTTGACTAGCTTGTTACAGGAGAGTATTTTGCTTGAAATAACATCTGGATTTGGCACCACGATGAATGCTTCACAAAACCTTGTGCACTCAGTCTTACAATGTTTGCTAAAGTGGAACGTCCACTTACTCGGAGATGTTGTGCCTACCAATGGAGCAAGGAAAATGTCGCATTTATAGTTGTTTGATGATATTGATGGAGGGAGTGAATGCTCACTTACGCGAGGACGTAGTAGCTGCTAACATAAAATAAAAAAAAGAAGACATCACATTTGAATGTTGAGTAGCTTGCCCTCTCTTTCTAACCGAGCTGTTAGGCATTAAAACGAATCTGCTTAAAGTGTTTGCACGGAGCCAATGTAGCGCTGTCCATCCACACTTGATTAAGCAGTTGTTTCAGGCCACTTCTGATGGCTTTGGTAGCAAAAACGAGTGGTTTTATTAGGATCAAGCAAAGTGAATGTTAAAACGGAGAGGCAACACCGCCTCCGTGCGTGTAGCATTCGCCAAATGCGAGCAATTCACCTTCCTCTTTCCAGTCGCCTAAACTTTGCAACACGGTCTACACGAAAGCAAATAAGGACATGGGATGCATTCTAGGCTAGTGAAATCCGCTTGTTCTGTTGTAGGTGGTGCTTGAAAGAATCACTTTGCACCTAAACTTACCCCTGCATTCTGCCACTTCCGGTGAAGTTCCTAAAGGCAACATTGTGCTTCTTACTAAACAGTAGTCCCAGTTTGCCAGACCTCTATTCAAGGATCGTGCGTCCACACTCAACAGGAGAGTTTTGTCCAACCTTAGCACAAATTATGATTTACTGCCGAATGCTTGGCACAATTGCTGACGTTTGATAATGCCGCTCACTGCTTTGTGTATAATCCATTAACACTGACAAGAATGATGTTCCAGACAGTCAAACAAAGTTGTCATAGTGCCCATCAGGTCGTGTGGTAAAGTGCCCATGAAAAACTCGCAAATTTGTTGTTGCGCGTTTCTCCAATTCTACTGCAAAATTAAATGTTTGCACTGGGGCTTAGCAAAGAGGTCGGTTAGAGATGTCCGGAACCGACTTGATGGCTCTTAAACTCCCCTATCAAACACACAAACAAATAAAACACTGAGTGCTTCAAGCGCTTTGAACTCACCGCACATCGTCTCCTTGTTAGAGTAAATAAAACAATTTATTTAGAATACACAAGTTTCTTCACCCCATTTTCACCTCTGATGTAATGAATTACTTCTGTTCGTACTTGAATAACCTACTGAATAGTCCACATTATATCTCACATTGTTGCAGCAAAAGTGACGTCACCAATTAAGTATTTTGTCTCTTGAAATGAACTAACAATGCGTGAAGTGTACATGAGAAGATGAATATAGGCATGCTTTCGCCTTCGTAGCATGGACTGCCCTAAGCGTCGCCTTTGAATATGCACTTGCCATCATTAAACGACATTAGCTCCTTCGATGTTAAAGTCGATATCTGCGTCACCTAAAATGCCTAACGATTGCAAGGATTGGCGATGACTGTGCTGGAATTATTCACATCTACCAAAACTACTTGATAATACTTGGAGGGTGCATTCAGAGACACCTACTTCATTCATTCAGGAGCTTTATGCGCGCATAATCGAATCCTTACACTTACCAAGTCTTTATGGGACCGATGGTTCATTGAGTCCGATTGCCCCGCTGGTCTTCCCACTACTCGAGATCCCCATAGCGCAGGGCTTTGGTCGTCTTTAAGGAAGAAATATGTGTTTCACCCACTTTCCGCTTTCATAATACACTGGCTTGAGATGAGAACCATAAACTGAAAAGCAAATGAAAACATCAAGTGACCAAGAAATGATAGTGGTGCTGTAAGTGCATACCCATGCCAGTATGCCACACAGAAAAGGATTGTGATCGCTTCCTACGTGATCTGTCTCTGGTCCCCAAGAAATGTCCAGTACGTATTAATAATCGGCCTATCTTGATGCCACCAATTTGATTGGAGTCTTTCTAATGCTTTAGCTGCCAAACCAATTATGCTGCTTCGTAGTGGTCGCGCATTGTTTGATTGCAACCGGATGAAGAATTAGCTTATCGAAGCGCATGCATCGAGAAACGCACTTGCAAAGTGAAAAATTACTTCCAGCTAACTTTGGCTAGCATTGCATCAAGCAATTCCATTCTCCTTCATTTCAAGCGTTAGTATTGGGAGTTTCGTGCATTAAGACTAAAGACGTCAGTAATGCATGGCTTAAAATGCTAATTCTCATGCCTGTACACCTGGGTGGCGATTGGCCGGTTGCACCACTTCTTCTTCTTGCTTATTGACAGACGCAGAGCAATTTGTGCCACTGGCTTGTAGTCATTTCATTGGTTTGTTGTTTCCACTGGCTCAGAGCATGCAAAATTATGGCATCTGAGACGCCCTTAGCATAGTTGGCGGCTATTTTATTATTTTGTGAACAATGATTTTGCTTGACAAAACGTCGTCGCACATTAAGCTTCTTCTTCTTACAATGGAGTGTTGAACAAGGAAGGGCTTGTGTCATTAAATTTACTGCCAAAAGGAAATGTGCAGCAATATGAAGAATACGTCTAGAGCAATAAAGATTTATCAAAATGGTACTGGTAAATTGGGTTGGCATACGACTTCTTCTAAGTGAATGAAATGCTAAAATTTGCAGACGTCATATGTGGTCCTGCTCATGGTGTACGGTTGGGAACTATATTCGCTTGCTGACGGGCAAAATACCATTGCAGTTTGGTGGATCAACGAGCAAGGCATAGTAGAGGTGCCATGCCTGGTGCTGTTTTCATTGTCAATGTCCTTTCGGATTTTGGCAACACCATCCTCCTACTTGAAATGAAATTGGGAGTGCGACTGATTGACGCAAACTTAAGTCTCGTTCAGGTGCCGCAAAAGCAAGCACTGATTGTGAAGTATTAGCTTACAGCTTAACATTGACCGTGTGAAATACATTTTCCAACACTGTAGAGGATGTAAAGTGTAACGTGTCTAAAATGCTCATCAGTACAGTTTTGCGCTATTCCACCATTGTGTTGATAACGGCTTCACCCGTCCAGACACACCCACACACTAACCCCTATTCGCATCGCACATTCACATCTCGGACTTCAAAGAAATTCTTTGCAGTCCAACGGCTTGTAGAGCTTGTGTCATCGTACCCACTGTCAATAGAAATGTGTGGCAACACAAAGAACACGCTGAATCACACAGTCGGTGGTGAGGTAAGGCGTGTCGTGACGAGTAACCCTCGCATTGAGTGAGTGAGCTCGGGATATGTCCTAAAAGCATCAATGCAAAAGAACGACAAAGTCATGTTGGCCTTCTCGACAGATAGAGCCTTGTAAGGCATGTGCTTGACTGGCGTTGATGCCAGCATTGCTCATCGCAAGTCGACTAAGGGCAGCAAATCACCCTCCTGACAAGTCACTTTGTTTGTGGTAAAGAAACGTGTTGTCTATAAAGACGAGGCTCATCGCATGGATACCTACAACACATACAAATTACCGGTGAGCCTTATAATTGATTTCATTTGGGCAAAAGTAGAGGTGAGAGAATGGCGAATGAGGTGGTGGTATACGACTTGTGAAATGACAGCCTTCCTAGCACTCACAGCGGGCACAATGCAGTGTTATGTTAAACAAGAATTTTGAAATGGCATGAAAAATTAAGATAATGCTGTGGAAATGAAGAGGGTTTCATTGCCTAGGAAGGTTGCTTGAACCGCTAGGTAAGGTTTTGGGTGCAGTAGGCAACGCACATCCCGAGAATCCACTCATTACTCCCCACAAGATAATTAACTCAATGAATCATTTATCTCCAATGGCAATTTTCTCGTTGTACACTATGCTTATCGTCGATGCAATCAGATGTCGTCTACGCATTTGCACAACACCCACTGAAGAGAGTGGGTGAATCACCTCGACTACGTGACTGGCGGGTTGCGATGAATGTTTAACTGAGCGTTGGGCCTTGCAGCTTTGGCTCAGAACTTGTGTAATTGTAACCCGTCTAGGCTATCTACCCGCGCAGTGGTTCAGAGGCCAGTTAAGTTCAATTAAATTTTTTTAAATGAATGAAGTCACCAACATGGATGCGCGGGACTGTGTGCCAGTATTATTTATGTTACTACACGATTTCTTAGAGAGTTGGTGCAATGACACAGGCTCTACTTCGTTCAACGCTGCCACTGCACCACAATGAACTTCCTTGAAGACCAAACTATTTTTGGATGTGCGTTTAAAATAAGAATAAGGCTAGGAAGCCATGGTGTCTAAGTAGACGGGATCGCTAGCAATAAAGCAATAATAGAGAAGTCAAGTTGTAGTCATTTCGATGGCATAATCACATTTTCTAAAGCATTGGGAACCTGTTTCTTACATACAAAAAACCAGAAAGTGTAGTTTACAAATTGATCATTAGAAGGTGGCAGAAAGTGTTTTGTGTTTGTCAGTAAGGAAGAAGGAAGTCGACCCATTGACTACTTGCTGTCTTTACATGGGATTGAATGGGCTGAGTTAATTCGAAGGAGGCAGTTAGTCCCTACGATATGAGAGTACTGCGTGACTTCACCATCACACATAGTCTCAACTCACGCGTTCTACTAAATTATCTAGTTCAGTGGCAAAAAAATTTCCACCTCTGATATTTAGAATGCAGGAAAAAGGCGAACTCGATATAAAATTGGTCAAAGTTCGCCGGGAATGGCCAAAGTGTATCGAGGGACGTTTAATTCTAAGGCAGTCTCAAACACAAATCCTTTCCATTAGATATTTCACCCTTGCCAGTGAATTTCTCAGAGTCTGCCAAGTCACCACCAACTTGCAATGAGATGTTGCACGGTGCAGTGTTAGTCAAATCCACAGCTCTGACCTCTGGCTTACACAAAGCACCATCGCTGGTGCGACAACTGAAGCGTGAGAAAGGCTCCAATCAAGTAGGCGAAGTCAACGTAGGACTTATGTAAATGCACACGAGACATCGTTTGGAGCATAGGGGGAAGGGGGGGGACAGATCATGTTAGGAGCGATTGTGATTCTCGTCTGTGTGGCGCATGGCATGGGTATGCATTCACAGCGTCACTTGCATTTCCTCGCCACTTACTGCTTTCATTTGCCCTTCATTTTATGGTTCTCATTTCTAGCTAAGGCATTGTTAATAAGGTTAGAGATGAGGAAGCACACTTTTTCATAAAGGCAACTAAGGTCCAACGTTGTGGGGTTCTCGAGTTGTTGGAAAGCCGAGAGGACCATCAGACGTGATGACATATCGGTACCGTGGTGAATTGGTACGTGCTTAATGAGAGTTTCCGCATGAATTCTCTAACAAGGGGTTATGCGAGATAAGTTTTACAAAGAATGAATTGCATATTTGAAGTGCATCATACTAGCAGCCTCAAGTGCTTGCTATGCATGTAAACAACCACAGCATGACCGTCTCCTACCCTTACAATAATTGTGTTTAGGTGGTGTATGTTTATAATCCATACCCAATGGGAGAAATGCCGATTAAAGACAACAAATGCATCTTCAGAGGTGAGGTTTGGGGCAGTCCTTGTCATCGAAGTAAAGGTACGTCAAACTTTGCTTATTTATGCAAACTTTGCGCATTGCCTTTATCGTCCAAATATGAATATACATTTTAACATAATTTAAGGCGCGAACTGGTCATTTAACAAATAGCCTTTGCCTTGACAATGGCAGACAGGATGCAAATTATTTAAGTAGAGCCTCTTTTACACACGGACGACAAAAAACCTAGTGAATAACCCATGTGCATTCAACACATCGTTGCATCCACCTTGACGAGGAGACACCCCGTTAAGCTGTCACATGAAACACACAAGTGACACGTAAAAGCGAAATGGAAGATTCTTTGCAGGTTTACAAATCGCAAGAGTTTGTAGACTTTATGCCTTAGTTATTGGTCGATTTTAGACAATGTCACCATCACCGTGAAGGATGTGACGAAACAGACGAGGTTTGTTATCTTTGAGGATCCGACTTTTGAGAGTTCGTTTTCAGCAACATATTTTTGTGCCACATTGTAACTTTTCACCACCTGCAAAAGGTACCCAAATGAAGGCTTTATGTTAGCCGAAAATAAGCATTTCAAATTCTGTATTTCGGAGTTTGTGCACTGTTAGACGAGGTCGATCTGAAGACGTCGTTTCCCTTCTCGCGATTTGTCAAGGGACAAGAGTACTCTACCGTCGATTTTGCTGTTCAAGGGGCGAAGAGCAATGCAACGGTAAATCCACTCCTTCAATTATTTTTTTGCTTCATCAGGCCTAATTGTTTTGCACCATCTCAAAAGCTGCATTCATGCTGGCCGCAGGTTTCGTTGATCATGAATGAACGCGACAGCTGTATGTGGAGAGGCATTAAACTCATACAAAACACCACCACCGATTGCAGTGAGTTTAAAGAAGGGAAGCTAAATTATTCATTGTTGTGTTTGGTAAGAGAGCACTGTGGACCTATTTCAGCTAGCTCTCGCTCTCCAAGTAATTACTACCCTTTCAAAGACCATGCTCATATTTACTAAAGCTTGGTGAGCATTTGCTAAGCCTGTGTTAACATTTGGTGCTGCAGTTGACATGGTGAAAAATGCAACCACAAATCTGCGGATTTTCCATGGGACATTCCCTACCCGATCTGGGTTGGAGTACGAAAACTTTGTTTGGATTTCTCAAGCAACATATCTGACAGTGTCCGTGGACTATGCACAAAGTGGTAAGTGTGGAGTAATCACGCACTCACAAGCATAAATTGTCTCCCAATTTTGACGCAAGCAGGTTAAAGACAAAAGCACTTGTAGAGCAGTGTGTGGATGCGAAAATCTGTGAGCAAAGAGGTCCTTAAATCGTTTGGGCGCTAAATGCTAAGCATTGTAAATTAAACTTTAGGAACATCACCAGAAGTGGAGGAATGCAATCGTAAGTTTGAGTGCTGCCAAATTTCCATCAAGGGTTAGCATTTAAAGAAGCTGTTGGTAGTTGCACGAAATACATCTCATTTTGTTTCAAATTATTTAAACAAACCATCATGAGCACTAATTGTTGCCAGTTCCATCTTGCAGATTACCAGGAGGCACCAAGTAAGTCGCTTTACTTGGCGAAATGTACAACTAAAATGTTGGGCAAATAACAGAGTCGGTTTCTGTTCCTTCGTTAACCTTCAGTCCGGTCAATCCTTATTTGTTCATTCTACACTAAAGCACTTACATCTAGTGATTTAAACGACCGCGCAAGCTGTCGCAGAGCCACAAATTGGAGTGAGGCAAAAAAACTAAAGCGCATCTCCCTTACCACTGCAGAGTTTGGTTTAAATGCAGTATCGTTCCGTATTTTGTTAGCAACCACAACATCCTTGGGTAAGTGCGCAGTTTGCTCAACGTTTTGACACTATCAAAAGAATTGTAACCGTGTAGAAGCAGTAGGATGATGGCATAAGTGAATGTCCGGTCTATAAAAACCTTCTAAAAATCTGTGGAAATGCTGCTGTCTACCGAGCCTCAAACCAATCGTAGCTTGGGCTAATTAAACATTACTGCGATGTCCTGTTTAAGAGCCTAGTTTACAAGGCATTTAAATGAGGTCTCTTCCACCACTCACTAACAGTCATGACAGCATCGAATAAATCCGCTTTCGAGTTAGAGACTACACTCTCTTGTGTCAAATGTAGCATTGTCATATGTTGAAGCCCAATGCATACAACAATTACCCTGCAGTTTGGAAGTGACCACAACTTCTACTTTAAGCCACGACGTCTTCAGGTAAGTGTACCTTTCAATTCATTTGCTTACACCAACTCACCATTTATTTATGTGTAGCAGAAGCAAGCACTACTGTGCCAAATCAGATGCTATCATAAATAGAATGCGCGTTTTTTTAGTTAGCGCTGCAATAATCCGCAAAATTTGGTGCAGTAGTTGGTCGATAGGACGGCGCTTCATAGGCAAGTTGTTAACTTTTCCATGCCCTCTGCCACGTTACGAGAACCTGGCCTTTTGTCCCATTCCGATCACACAGTACCTAACCAGCCTATCCACACCGACGCTGGTTGGCTGAGGATTCTCACCATCTATGACCCGCCTAATTGCACTACATAAATTTTTCAAATGCATGCACAAATTAAAAAAGCAGGCACCATCCTGTTAAATCTTATTATCGCATAAGTAAAATGATACGGCATACAAATTATTTCAATTAGTAACAGTGTGGTTTGGCATGTTGGGCAAACGTATAGACTATAGCCAAGTGAAATCAAGATGAGTTCATACAAGTTACAGGTGCCTACTGCCTTTGCCATCCTGTTGATTTCTTTGCATCACACAGGGCCTGTGCTAACCCACAGCGTCGGTGGTAAGTCAACAATTGTCGCGTTCAATGGGCCGCACTTCATAAACTCGCCCCACTTGTCGTGCTCCTCTTCATCTGCTTGGTTGTCTAGCATACGTTCCCTCCCCACCCCATTACCCCAAGTGCCGAAGTTAAATCACTTTGGTATTTATCAAGCTGAAATCACGCTAAACGAGCATCCAAATTCTCTGACCAAACCTTCTTTTAGAACTCACTCCTCGCAAATTCTAAAGCATACGACCGCTGCTTATAACAGCTCATTTAGCCCATACTGTTAACATTATTGTGTTCGGATGCCCAATTTTGCATTTCAGCCATGTTCTTGGTGCTGTTAATGCAAATATTATGGATGAAGGAGCGCGTCGACAGGGCATTACAGTAAACTTTGGCGGACCTTATGAAACCACGCCTTTCTGTTCTCTCCTTGCATACCTGTAACCCTTTCTCCAGTGATAAAGCTCCCATTCATTACTGTGGTTAATTGAACTTGCATTCATGTTTCATTATGTTGCCGAGTGAAATATAATCAAAGTCCAGCCTTACTTGGAATGTCTAGGGAACATTGTGACACAATTTAGCATGCGTAAAGGCGACTCCTATTTTGCTTAAGCAATTGGGTGACAAGAGCATAACCACCTTCTATCATTCGAAGGACATTACGCGTCGCGCCTCTCTCCCTCATCATCTTCACGCAAGTCGAATCCACTCTTAACCACACTGAGTGGAGTTAAATTTCGGTTAATTATCCTGGTTGAAAAATCTATTATCGGACAAAAAATCCTTCTAGTTTGAACAACTGGTTGATAGTTGTGCGAAAGGTAACCAACAACGACAATCAGTTGCTGTAGCAAAAGTAGTGGAGTATACTTAACAGCCTTGACGAAAGCTCAGACATCAAAACTTTGTAATCTTTTGTTTTACTAAAGCTCACTTGACAACTTGAAGAACTCTTGCATTGCTGACTCTTTATTCTCGCCACGGTAATTATGTTTCACCGTTAAAANTACCTCGAATGGTAAGTGAGAAGTTACGAAAGATCTCAAACCGACTGATTATTAGCTTTGTTTTGAACGTAGAGCTGGATGTATTCTGATGCAGAAGCAAGCTAAATGCCTCGTAGCTTTCTCTTTGACACTAATTCTTAAGGCGAATTTGCATTGCATTCCAAGGAGTAAATCAGTAAGAGCTCAGCAAATTTAATGTTTTCTCGAAATGCACTAAATGTGTACAGTGAACACGAATAGAAAGTGTTGTCTAAGTCTGTCACTGCTGGTCAGGTTCAGGACTCTTCTCACCTTACTTGGGGCGCGAGGAGTTGATAATTGAGCGTCTGGTGGATGTCACCATCTCTCGAGTGAAATCGCAGTACGGATGTGGCCGTAAAGTCTCGTCAAGCGTTCCGTCCTTGCCGGTCATGTAGAGGTGCATCTGGCTGACTGCGGCATTTTACTTTGTTCGCCATCGTCTACTCCCTGCCGCCGTCTCTTCTCGCCTCCATTCCTGCTCCCATCTTCTATTGCAACACTGTACAATTTTACCTCCAAGCATGAATGTGAAACTTTCTACGCAGTTGAAAATGTTTCCATAATTCACTCTGTTACAGGCAGGTAAGATTTTCCTTTTTTGATTAAAAGTTGCGATTTTATAAATCGGTGATTTTACGGATGCCTTTTATCTGGTCACTCAAGCGTACTTCCCTTTGGAACGCTAATTCTTCTTTTCTAATTTACATCCAAAAGCGAAAAGGAAAAAGTTGGGTAGGCATGATTTGCATGTCAGGGTTGTGGATGCCATCTTTCTGGTCTCCGCTACTAACCTTCAAATTTGCCGTCTTCATCGCCTTAAAGTTCGTGGACATTTGGCTCACAATCACTTAGTTTTCTGTATGTAAGTTCTTTTTTTTACATTGCATAAGCACTTGCCAGTGGTTCTTCCTAATGTGGTGCTCTGTTCGTCTAGTTTACTGGGCTATTTCCACCAAAAGTCTTAAATTTGTGCTAAACGAGAGGGAGGAGTAGTACGAAGTGCCCAATTTCATCGGTGTGCTGCAACTCAGAAAGAGTGTGTTGTGGTGCGTGTGTGTGTGTGTGTGTGTCTTCCCTGTTTATAAGGTATTAGAGGATAAATGTAAGGAGGTGAATAAGGAAGAGGAGGGGCATAGAAACAAACACGATGCTGCGATGACTCAATGCACTGAAGTAAGACAAGAATCGATTGGACAGGTATTTATCCCAATCAAGTTATGTGCACCACTAAAAATGAGAAAATTTTTGGCATTGTTTCCTTCGTTTTTGCTGGTGGACATGTTTTCAATCTTCCTGTTGATTTTCGTTATCATCGCATTTCTCTTTGGCGGTTACATTTGCGTCAATTATTAGAAATAAATTCGACGACTTACTGGTTGTGGTTTCCATCCTAGCATTCCTTTTGTTATTGGGAATTGGTATGGAAGTCTGTGCTCCTAATAGATAATGTGTTAGGGATTTGATGTAAGGGGGCAGAACTTGATGAGAAAACCCTGCTGTGGAAGTGGACTGCGTACGCTCACTACAAGGCGCATTTTCTTCTTTTTTTAAAAAAAGGTAAAGATGCAGGCAACCTCGTACTTTCTTTACCCATCCTGTTTGCAAACCTGCCTCAAGAAGCGTCACTTCTTCTCCTGCTTCAGACAAGCAATCTGTGATACCGCGACCACCTCATCCCATCAATCTACATTTACGTTGCAAGAGTGTCATCATCTCCTACTCTCTCTGCATGTCATTCCTACTATATGTGTTGAGGATTTGGCAAGTCCCCTTTTGCTGCTGTGTTTTCTGTGTCTGCTGAAATAGACTTGATGCCTCTGTGTGGAAAATCAGTGAAATCTTGTTCTTCCATTGTTGCAGTGTTGCACCCTAGTCGCATTGTAGACATTTAATTGCACTTTGCTTTGTGATTGTGCAGCCACGTGTCTCCGCTTACTTAGCAACAAATTTTGCGAATCCCAGGCATTGTCATGTTCTCTTACAAAGTAGATTGAAATCAAATTGTAGGGAGGAGGACCTGTTGGTAGGTAGGTAAGTTGGTCCAATTCACTGTGGTGCCCCTTGCATTCTAAGTTGAAGTGTGAGTGATGAGCGTTGACAAAGATGAGATCAGAGTAAGTCTATCACAATGAGCGTAGACTCTATCCTAACAGTCTGCAACTCCCGCTTAGTCGATAAAAGTTTCGTCTATAGTCAGTAAAGCACAAAGTGAAACCTGAAAACAAGACTGTTGCTTCAATTTGGCTATTTTGGAAATAAGAGGACGATTTCTAGTAGTCTAGATGTCTCTGTCTTTTAGAGAAGATGACGATACACTTGCTTTTATAGAATCCATTGGATTGCAGCATCATAACAGCAAGTTCTTGCATCTCTCAGATGCATCCGATAGCACTGAATGCATCTCCCCAAAGTCGTTTAGAGAAGTGTGTCGGCGGTATTGGTGCAACACTTACTGAACACTTTTCACTCGGGGTTAAGCAAACTGTTCCATCACAATGACTTACAACAATTTCAGGCAAATGATTCTGCATGGCTTCAGTTTTATCGTAAGCATTGGCATACACAATTGCTTACCACTTTATTTAATCTTGTGGGATGATTACTAGAATGCGCCTCGTGGAATGGTTACGCACTTGTCGCATCATGTCCCTCTATCAAGTGGGTTGTCTCTGCTGCAGACAAGTCGAAGTGACTTATGCAAATCAGCCACTTCTTTGCTGCCTTTTACATGGATATGCCAGATGCGACCAGCTGAACGTGCTTGTAGGTGTGCTTTGAGAATTTCCGGCTAATAGATTACTGAGGTGACACTGTGACACTGTGCGTGGCAGCAAATTGAAGAACCTCAAAATAAATTGCTCCGATTTATTTGAAAGGTGGTTGGATGTGGGTGGTGTACTCTGCTTGACCTGGTCGTTGAAGGAGGCGCAACGGCAGAACCAGAGCGAGACAGTTAGCTAAGCGATCGACCAGTCACCCCATTCATCAAGCGAGATCACATATTGTAGTGGTATGCCCAACAAATTTGCGTATTACTCAGGCTTGCGGTTTCAGCTGTGTATTGACATTCGAATGTGCGTCACACAAATACTGAGGCACTCAGTCAAAAGGTCGTCTTTTACGGTTGAGTTGATGAAATTCTAGGCTACCGCAGATTTGAGGCATGAAAATATGCTCTGTTGGAGACACAGAATAAACTGCCAGTGTTCGCCTACTTTAAGGACTTGTGCATTGCATTCTCTGATAGTCATTGCCATGGATGGCTGCCATTAATCCCTTAGTAATGGATTTGCAAGGAAACATTGTAGGCTTATCTTACGCGTAACGCAGGAAAATAGTTAAATATCTCTAAATTATTCGCGGTCAAATGTAATCATAAGCCTAATCCTCCATCAGTGTGATTTTGTCAACTCTGTCAGTTGATCTAGTGATGGGTTTTTGTCTTATTTAGTTCCTTGATTGGAGGCTTTCCTTCACCACCGAGATGACTTGACGCTTAACTTGGAGGTGTGTGAATGAGTTTAGGCGTTTCCTTCAGAAAGTGATGGTGATCAATCAGCAATTCGAACACGACTATTTAGTTCCTTTAATTTTGGCTTAGAAAATATAAGTGGAGTGGGCGTGGTAGTAGTTACAGGTGGAACTTAGACCCAATAGTCTACAGTTGTCCGTTTCTCCGAACGGCCATTCAAATGGCTGAAACTCATTAAACTTATAAAGCTATGCCTTTCAATTTGGCCACAACCTACTGTTCAATTAGATCCCTTCTAGGTCAAAGTCTAGCCTGAATGAATCAAATCACTTCCGTATTACTTACATTATCCTAGATGGTCTTTTGTTTTCCTAATGTGGCAGACAAAAAGGTTGCACATTATTTAAAAAATGCCTCACCCGTGTGTTTTGAACCAATCTAAACTAAGGTTTACTTTTCATTAATGCAGTGAATTGGTATAGCAACGGAGCAAACGCTAAAGCAGGACTTTTACATTAACTTCGTAGGCAAACTTCCGAAGTCTTAAGGGATTGCATTTCAGCATGGCTTAGGAGCATTGTTTACCCAAAACGATTCTTTTACTGTTGTTCCAGACTTCTTATACCCTCTGCTATAAGCAGACAATGGTGACGAAAAGTGTACAAAGATCTCTTAGCTTTTGGTAGAACAAGTCGTCTATAACTCCCCCCTACGAAGAGTCCTTGAGTGGATATCTGTCCTGTTCACACACGACGTTGGACAAGTCATTATGGTCGAACTACCACGTGACGCGGATACCATCTGCTCCTACCATCTAGTCAAGCTTGCGATGAATCGGAGAAGTGTCGTAGGCTGCTTACGGTCCTGCGCTACAAAGTTCTCAAGTAGTGATTAACTTAAATCCCTTATATTGTGGTCCACTGCATTATGCTCTAACATCATGTCAGCCTTTCATTTTCAATTCCACCTGCTCGCGAACAACTCCCACTCATTCTCATAGGCATACAGCAAGCTAGAAGGAGTGCCATGCAGACTCCTTCTGACTTCCGTGTAGCTGAATTAATAGTAAACATAAATGCATTTCCACACTTGGTCACATGATTGAGATTGCTTCAGCGTTTCTAAGATTGCCTACAGTAGAGGAGAAGAGGATGGCAGCAGAAGCGTCAGCATTGGCGCCGATGTCTGCAGAGTGAAATCGAGTGACTGTTTGAAACTGGCTCAAAGTCCGTCTGTAGCACTGGTTCATGCGCAACGCAAAAGCTGTCTGTCTGTAGCTACCAGTCACGATGGGGCAATTGATGCAGCTCTTTCCCCACCGAGATACATTCATGAGGTATTTTTGCCAAGGATTTTGCTGAGACTGAAAGCTCTCTGCGTAACTTAAAAGAAAATCTGGCAGAGTAGACTCCTAAGTAAGATATAGAGAGCATGTTGAGACTTCCAAAGAAATAAGGCAAATGAACCTCTCTGCACGACGTAAGCATTAACCAACTTTAAATCGAGCACTCCATGGTTTATGTTAGTTACCGACGTTAGTGAATCAGCCTTGGAAAACACGCCATTGCTTGAGCGAGAGCCGCAGTCAACAAAATGCTGGTGGATAGTGTAACATAGCATGTTCTCTTTACAACCTTGACAGTGGTTAGAAACTTAACAAACTGCCTGATAACGAGTATGTCTGCAGTGAGGACGGGTTATTAGGCGTTGGTTGAATGGTGTCGGAGGTAGACTAGCCGATTGTACCTTGGGATGATGACCAAAAGCAACACAATATTGCAGTTTTACTTAGGAAAGGGAATGCAACTTATCAACACACAGACTCTGTCTTGCAAATATCGAAGTATGACTTGTAATGGCATTGTTGTGATACCAAAGCAAGCTATTTTAATTACCATAATTAATGAAGGTATTAGTTACGGGCTTGCCTAATGCAAGCTCCTAAGGCACAAGTCCCTCCTTAAACTTTCATGCATTAAATTGTTTTAATGCCCCAACAACTAGTAAGCTTGGTGGTCCATGCTTTCGAAAATGAGTCCAGTTATTTCTTTGAGCATCGTTAATCGCTGCATATAAAGTGGCGGATGTTCGTGCAAAGCATGAACGCCTGCCGCCAACAATCGTGCACGCTTGACCTTGTTCCTAATTTCACAAGTCTCACGTTCACTGAGTGTGACTCCGTGGAGCTGCAGGTAGCTCTCCTCCGTCCGTCGAATGTTTCCTTACAGTGGCTTCTGCTTCATTTTTGTCGGACTTCCATTTTAGCGCACAAAATTCAGGCTGTCTAATGCTTTAGGCACAGTCTCGTCTTATCGGCAATCATCGCAGCTTGCACTTATTCAAAGGACTGTACTGTTGTAGGTGGTCAAACCAACCGAGCTGATAATTTTTAATTCACAAGGGCTCGAAATGTTGTCTACTTCCTATCAAGACAGTGAGTCAATTGGTGTGCATTTGTTAGAAACCCGTCCTGCCAGTAGCTCTTATAAAAGGCGCAGATGTTTTCCTTAGTCTCCTTCCGCCTGTCCAGCCTTCCCGTGTGTTGATGAACCGGATAGTAAGGAGATGCTGATGTCAAAAGTGGCCTTACTATCCGGTTCATCACTACACATGACAGCTCAACTGGCGAGAACAGACTAGGGATAACATCAACATCTTATGCAAGAGCTCCTTACAGGACGGGTTTTTGAAAGGTGAAACCTGCTGCAAGAAATAACTGGACCTATTTCAAAGTGTATGGACCTGCGAGTCCACTGGTTGTTGGAGCATTAAAACAATTCGATGCACTGAAGTTGAAGGAAGGATTTGTGCCTTACGAGCTTGTAGTAGGTGAGCGCGTACTTAACGCCTTCATTAATTGTGGTAGTTAAAATATTCCGCTTTGGTATCACAAATGCGCTTTTACAATTCACACTAAGAGTTCTATGTATTTACTTTTTTCTTGGTCTTCAAACGCTCTAGGCGAGTAGACTGACTGTGAAGGGGGACCTACATTGGCAGCACTTGGGGCGGGGAACAGAATCTGGAGTTATGCGTGCCTGGAACACTCTTACGCCTCGTACAGTCCTGACGATTCATTATGAGACTCGTGTTCACTGAATGCATCTCGCACATCCATTAACAGTAATCAAGTGGTCCCTCAACTTCTCGCGTACCGTTTCTGGTGTTGTCTTAAGCAGCAGTCCTCCTTCTTTCGTTTAAACCCAAAGCCGTCTTCGTTGCCAATAGCAGATGTGGCTTTGTACTGACGCATCTGCTGACAGACACAGAGGTGATGAAGGCAGTTCTGTTTATGCCTATCTCCTCTAGTTTATTTGGGCTGTCGATCAGAGTGGTTGCTCTTCTGTCTCATAAAAATTCTTTGATACAACATTTTGAGGTTATTTTTTGACAAGTGGGTTATTACATGGAACCGCTAAATATCATTCCCTTATTTCAGTTCAAAATTTATTCAATGTGCGACATATGGGAATAAATCTTTAATGAGAACCGTAAAGATGCGCAAAAAGGGTTGCAGTACATACGGCATTTCCATTCTTTTTGATTTTGTTAGAGGAAAAGCATGAATTTGTACTGCCTTACAAATATGAAGGCAATCTAAGCCTCGCATGACTCTAAACTGCAGCACAAGATGATGAAATATTGAGTGAATGCATTGAAGACGTAGGCATCGTGATGTTAGAAGAACTAGTATTGGTTGAGGTGGATGTTGTTTACGTGGTTCAGTGTGGCATGTATTGATACTGAGATAGGATACGATAAGCTATTCCTTTTGCCTCCATGACATGAGGGAGGTGAAACCAGGACGTTTACTGAACTCTGCAATTACATGTGCTACATTTCATTAGCGACTTGAGAAATCGTATTGCCTTGCATCCCATAATTCCTTGACTAATCATCTATTTTATTTCCTCTGCAAGACAACAAGTGCAGCCTTGAAGTTGTTCACCAGCTAGGCGTCTTAGCAGCAAAATTTATCGCAGGCAGACTAATGATCTGGTCAGGAGAGGAATGCCTAAAAGTCAGTGACTAATACGAGAAAAAGCTGTAAAAGATGAATGCATAAGATGCAATCAAGGGGCATGAAGATCGCTTGCTCCTGTATAGGCACCAATGCAATTTGAGGCAACCGAAAGGTTGAAAGAGAAGAAAGAAGAAGAAATTTGCTTACCTGTGCTTGCGCGATTTTCACAAGCCACTCCAGATATTTGTACAGTCTTCACCCGTCCCGGACAATGGTGGATTGAAAGTCCTTCGCAGTATCTTCTTTTGTGGCAATCTAAACGTTTGACTTGTTAGAATACAGCATTTAAATAAGTAAGAACAGTGTACAACGATTGCCAAAGAAGAATCCGTTTGAACGCTTGAATAAGACGGTTGTTAGAATGACTACCAAAAATAACATCTCGACTGAAAGGTGGAAATGCGAGAGCATGAATGGCTAGAATCTCAACGAAGTGTGTATTTGCTAAATCATAATTTGAAAATCAGCTGCCTGTGGATGGCAGAAACTTCGTGTGCAAACTATAGCAGGTAAAGAGCATACCACTTTGAGCACGCGACCATTTTTGTAACCAACGCATGTTTCGTGATTTGCATAACTCAAAGTTTTCGTTCTGCGCTTTAGTACAAGTAACATTAAAACCCATATGCTGATGGTTACTATGCAGCTTAGGCTCTATACATGTGGCAGGTCGTCTGTCTCTTCACGCTAACAACTTTTTCGTCAACTGCTCGGCGTTAGAAATGCGGTGAGCAGTAGTGGATAAAACTGTGCTAGAGGTGATCTGGAAAGAGAACGAAGGAGTGAAGAGGAGGGTGAATTTTGAATGCTTGGACACGTCACAACAAAACGAGTTCTTCCATAAACTCTAAGCTGGAAGATAACTAAGGCTTGGAGGCATGCTTACAATCTCTCTTATGCGTGATTTTGATGTCCGAAACCGCAGCCTTGGTACCCTTCGACGCGGTCTGCCAAACCAAACCACCGAGAACGAAAGGCGCACACCGATCAGTGTTTATTGTGGTTCGTCTATTTACCGAGGCAATGCTTAAAAAATGCCTTTTCTGCCTTTGCAAATGGAACCATAATTAACACCCTTAAATGAATCTCGTGCCCAAATGCACTTGGCGCAACAACCTGTAAACATGGATGGTTCATTTCTCATTTATCCTCCTCCCTCTCTTTTTTAACCTACCCCTTTTGTTCTCTTTTACTCTGGACGCCTTTACACGGCCTTGCCTTATGCTACGTTTGGGGCTGTGCCACCATTACTTGACGCCTTCAGTTAACTGCAAATCCCCACATTTACTTATTTTCTGCCCTTTTGTCATCATCATTCTGCACTGAATTTCATTGTTTTCCTCTCCTCCACCTCCTCATCTTCTGCGTTTTGAACATTCCCTAACTTCACTGCTAAGACTTTTGCCAAAGCAATAATAAGGGCTAGGAATTATAGAAAGAAGCGCTCTCCCTTCCATTGCCTGCAGCCAGCTAGGGTCTAGAGGCTTGTTTGTGATCTTAACCCTCTGTTCTGCTCCGAATTTTCCCGCACCTGTGCTCGTGTAAGACTCAAACTGTAAAAAGGTTGTTTTATTTGATTTCACCGATGGCATACGGCTCTGAAACATTGACATGCAAAACCGCAACAGTGACTGTACTTCATACCACTTGAATTACTTCGTGCCGTTGGTGGTGTGTGGCGCATATGCAAACAATCGAGGGTGCACTCATAGACAAGCATAAATACATTTCCATAATACGCCAGGCGATGGCAGAGCATAAGTTCTGTCTATTTAACCACTTCAAGCGTCGTCCTAATTTTCATCCTTTGTTCACACCCATTTAGCATATTATTTGCCAATGTTACTTTATCAGCATCATTTTCGTTTTTTAGCAGTACAGACACACTTAAATGCATTCACATGCGCATAAAAAGATGAATGTATATGTGCATAAATATGAGGAATTAACCCGCTGATTGCAAAACTGAATTACTGACAGTTAATGTATAAGGTGATGTATTAATATGATGGCAAATTATTAACGGATTCTTGTCATATTTGTTAACAGCATTGCATACGCACTTGAACAAGTGCATGGAGTCTACCCACTTACCATTCACAAGACTGTGGGAGCGTGCTCGTGTAGGTCGGTGGGTGAGTGTTAAAGTGAATGCGGAAAAGCACGGGGTCGTCCGCTGAAATGCTTGAGGTGGGGATCGGTTAGGTTCACTTAGCTAGAATTGGAGGCTATCGTTCGAATTGCATAAGCGCTTTGAAACAAATTGTGATACGCCATTAAATGGCAGAATGAAGAACGAATACGAGGAAGTAGTCCCGATTGCTTGTGACTGCCCTCTTACGATTGTACAGTGCTCTTCTCCAAAATATTTTCGCAGACATTATAACATTGCATTCTTATTACTCATATTTGCTGTACTGACACCTTATTTCCTCCCATTCTTTAACCTATTCTTCTCTCAACCCCTCGTAGTGTGGACGATGGATGCCCACTTATAAAACGGTCTCAAGCCCGTGAGGCGATAAGGACGACGACAACAAATAGGATAGGAGATGTGGGAAGTATGGCCAATACAAAGAGACACATGTCTTCCTATTTGAAGGACTAATGGGTGAATGAAACTATTCACAAAGATTTGCGTTCTCGAAAGGCTGGCAGAAGTCAAACGCCGCAGAAGCATTCTATCTTTGCGTAGTACAGAAGAGCTGACTGTTACACTGAGCTGAGTGGGTAATTCACCAAGGAGAGCCCTCATCGTCCAGATTATATCACTTTAGGCAGAAAGCTGATCTTTGACATTTATTAGGATCGACAAAAAGTGTGGCGTACCATCCAAAGTGGATTCAACTGTGAGGGCAATGGCCTCCTCCCCACAACTGTTTGTTGGGCACTACTTGGATCGTTTAAGAAATTTAAATAAAAATTCTCCTCACCTTGCCAAACCAACTTCCACTCCTCTGTTAGATTAAATTCCTTCAACAAGCCACTGTTGATGGAGGGAACATGACACAGAATCACCTACCTCTAGGACGATGAAATCCCTACAAGTAGAACCAGCCAACCACCTACCTGCGGAGCCTCCTCACAAGTAGAGGCAACAGTTTTGCATCCAACCTCAAGTCACGTGCTCGGTCGTTACTTTTGTGAATAAGGTATTCTTCAGACCCTTCGTCAATCTCACCAACGACCACATTTGCTCTGCGCACTGATGTTTATTTTTGTAATGGAGGGCTCCCTTGAAAGCAACATCCATCCAGCAAGAAGTGGGGAAACGGAGAGTGAGCTGAAGGACGTTTTTGTATCTGGTGATGTGGTCTAGATTCCTTATCGATTCAGGCACTTCGCAAAGCTTTCTGGTTGCAGAACCTCTCATGCCATTGTTCTGTATATTGTCAACCGTGCTCCTGTATTGGATGAGGAATGCGGCGAAAGCCTACTTTAGGTACGCCCTCTTTTACTAATGCCCTACCCTTCCAAGAACTAAAATTAAACGAGCCAATTTGAAACCATTTGTAAAGGCGATGGTGTTATTGTTGTGGTCTGTGGCAAAGCAGTTATTGGGCAGTATTTTAAATCTGCAGAGGTCAGCCGCCTTTTAGTTTCAGCCTCGTCCTGTAGCCATGATGGATGTGGTGAACCTGCAAATGCTTTTTGATCCTTTTCAAATCACTGATGAATGCCACAATGGTTTTCGAGCGGTTTTTATTGCTCCTCAAATGCTGGCTTTAATGTTTGCTTAAGTGCCTTTTTATCCTTTTGCTTTTGTGCTTTGTTCTAGCTTTTAAAGAGCGATCAAACCGGTTGGCTCGGTAGGTAGCACCAATGTTGATGCTATTAGCTGAGCTGCAAAATATCTGGTCTATGATGTTGCAGTCGACACAACACGCGCAGCTACAACGACGCCTCCTGTAGATGCCTCAAGAGAATAGCGCGGAAATCGTTTAAAAGCAAAGAACAGTCAAAACCAGCAAGCATTACGACGGTGAGTGGAAGTCTTCTCTAGTTTGCCTTGAACATTTGACGACCACCTTAATGGACGATCAGCTTGCCCACATTGCTATTGAACATCTTATTAAGAGGAAGACAGTGAGCCAATTTAAAATGTAGGGAGGTCACTTGCAACTGCTTCTCGAGTTCTCGATTCTCGGTGGTGGTCCAGAGGACGTAGAATTGGCAGCACAGTTGGCGGCACCTTACCGTGGCAAGGGATAAGAACCATTAGAGCTGTTGGTCAGTTAGATGGTTGATTGCTTAGGTGGATGGTTCGGCCGGTCAGTCATTCAACAAATTTGGGTGATAGAAAATTTAATCTTGACTTGCTGGCTAGTAGGTATGACTGTGGCTACAGCTTAACTAGGTAATGTCAATATGCGTTTTTACCAGTATCTCTCAGTTTGACGAAGGAAAGTAGTTAAGTCGGTATTCACGATGCCTGAAATTTGCGTGGATGGGTTGCTAATTCTTACCACTTTGTAATTACGTGAGCAAGTGACTCAAATCTTATCCATTCCGAGAGCTTGTTATTCACTTGTCATTACTCATCCCACGGAATGGATCAACATACCACCAGCGACGTAGTTTATGCCTCACTCCTGGCAGGGGGTTCTGCCCGTTCTACGTGTCAATTGGCATTGGTGTATTCGTAATCATCCACTCAAATGGCTGACTAGGCGGTTAGCAGACAGGTTAGCACTCTGATCAATTAGCATGCATTCCACTATTAGTTAAAATCGTCTCGGACTGGCGATTTTGCCCTGCCATCTCATGGCTCAATGGATTTTCCAATCATGCGGTCTGAGTAACAGGTTGATTCAGTCCTCAGGTTTGCAATCTAGTCAATGGATGCTCGTCCAAAGCCTGAACAGTTGACTCGAATTGGGGAGCGAAGAGGACCAGCTAACCACACCTCACCACGATGCAGTATGTTTTCACTATTCTGTGTTCGAAAAGTCTGGCATCTGCGATGTCTGAAGAGCATTTTGTGAGCGAAAATTGAATCACTTGCACTTTAACCATTTCACTTCGGTTGCAGTAATCCACATCGACACTTTTTGGCATCGACTACATCTGCATTTCCGGATCTCTTAGTTGTCGTGAGTGGTGTGTAGCCGTAAAAGAAATCAACGCGACACGCCCAATCTAAATTTAATCTTCCACTACAGCCTCGAGTGGTTCTGGTTTACGCCAGGAATGTCTATAATGCAACGCATCTGACACCAAACACTGTTTTGCAAGCTGTGATAGGGCTGCACCAGAGTGACTAGTGTTCCACAATCTGGCGTGGGTGAAAGCTGTTGCACACACTCCTTTCTTGACACCTGAAGGGCTCGTGTGGAAAAGTGAAAGAACAAAGCCTAAGTGATCCACCCGCAGCAAAGATTCACACTTAAACAGACTGCTCCTGAACATCTGATTGGCTAGTAGGGTGCGAGCTGTAGCTACAATCTCCAAATATCGATGGCGTGGCGCTGTTGCCAACACCATAAGTAATCTCTGACTGGCGAATCAGTCACACAACTTGAATGCCACTTAACTTTCAAAGTTCTTGCAGTAGTTGGTATAATCAACTGCAGCCATGTGTACTGAAGGCCAGCTTTGTCCACACTGTCCACATAGTCTCACACCTCCTGACCACCCGCAGCCTTTTGCTCCAGTAATTAGCAGCAGTCAACCAAGTGTAATGTTGCCGCATGACTGGCCAGCAGACTTCGACCCATCGTAATGGGGCTAATCCCTCGGCCCAATAATGTGTAAGCAACTACGCTACGATGTCCACGACCTCTGAAGTGGGTGAGCGGACCATCAGTCTCAACAGTTAGTCATGCCTATTACGGAGTGACCGTTTGACGCGACTGTGGCTCCTGGTTAGTCGACAACTTAGCACACTGGTTCACGGAAGTCTGACCATCTATCTTTGTTGGGTGCCTAGTGAGTACCTTCGATTCTGACCACTCTACAACTCAGTCAGACAGATGGATTGGAATTTTTAAGCTATCACCCGAGCTGTAGGTCGATGACTGACTGGTCCATCGACTAATCAACAGGTATAATCGAGCATTATTCCTTGGCATTGTAAGGTGCTAACGCTGTCTTGAAGCATCCAAGTGACTTATTCGCAGGTATCCTCACAAGCAATTCGTTTACATGACATTCAATGCGTAGACAATGGAGCATTTTGTGAAAAAGACGCATTAACTTATTCCTTCCTCCCTCCTTCTACTGATTTACGCTGTCTCATGAAATCGTGGTTCGTGATTAATGGGTAACTGTTCTCTTCATCAGATGGCAATGTCACGGCTTAAACCCTTGGACCCCTACAAGGGATAGCATTGGACACAGCCCAGCTTAATCCCACTTTCCTACTGAATAAGAATAAAACATAGGTTATTGTAGCATAAATCATGGGTCAATGCACTCCTATCAACATCCTAGGTGCCATATTGGCAGGTTAAGGACGAACAGCTTAAATGACTAGCTTTTGTCCTTAAAGTTAGGGTGATAGCTTTCATTGGATTTGTCAGAGGATATTGTCGTCTCGAGGAGAGCTGTTACTCACTTTCATCTTGTCTGTGGAACTCTATTTAGAACACTGGTAATTCCATAGAATATAGGGAAAATTCGCACAAAGAGTGTTCATCCCTCGCATCAACACGATTCGCCAGCATCTACCTGACCCACATTTAGCCTCGCAACAATGATTTTTGCTGTTGCGGAAAGATCGCTGCAATCGGTTGAGCAGAAACTTGAGAGAACCTAAACAAATCTTTAAAACACAAGGCAATGGCGCAGGCAACGTAAACACCACATATTGAGCGATTCCTTTTTTCATCCACTGATGACTTTCATAAACCCTTCCACACTTGTGCTTCACTCTGTGCCACCAAAGGCGGCTCAGTAATTATTGTTGGCGTTATCTCACCTCAGACATCACACACAGGACCACTTCACCAAATGTCCATGTTGTCGAATCTCCCCCCTTCCCCCCCGATTCTTGTGGACTGGATTCGCCAGTTACTTTAGCATGTCACTTGTGCGCACATGTGATCCAGATCCTGTCCATTATGGATTATTCACAGACAACGCCTTGAGGACAGACTTCTCCATTGGCCATCTAATGAGTGGATGGTAAGAGTGAGTAGAGCAACGAGCCAGCGTTGAAAGCGCCTGGGTAGCGATGAAGATAAATGATTTCCCTTCACCTTTGGGTGACCGTCAGCAGACTTGGCATTAGCCAGGGTTACGAGCAACCCCAACACATTTGCTTTCTATAATCGATGAAGTCCGTCTCCCATCTCTGTGGGCAGATGCGGGTGATATCCGTGCACCACCAAATGATTCGTTTTCAGTTTACACCTTGCACGTCGGCGTCCCTCACTGGGCTAGTGGGCTTTCGTGTCTCCTCATAAGCCGGCTAGCTGACCTACGTTGAGTACGTGTGAGATTATCACCTCTATCAACTTGCCATTAGTTTTCTCCATGAAGGAGTTTTCGTTCATCTAGAGTCGTCAGTCAGTGCCAACACAAAGGGGCACGTTTTGGAATGCAGAAAAGATGGAGAACAAATTAATAGTCCTTGATTTTAGTTGTCATCTGATAATACACGAGTCGTAGTACGTATGTGCTTAACTTCCAAGACGTTCTCTCTTCAGTTGTTTCTGCATGATGGGAAGTTTCGCGATTAGCTATTCTGGTGAAGAATAGAAGATGGTCTTCAGTCTGAGGCATCCACCTTCGAATGTGTTGTGCTTTGGCCCGTCACGCCCATTCCAGGCACCATAAAACAAATTTTGCTGGATTCTGCCCTAGTTGAGTTAAAATGGTTTTAGAAGACAGGCAAGCTTGAAGCATATCCACAGGTCCAACCGTTGTGGCTTGATCTGGGAATTCAAAATTCCGATGGTAATTGATTGGGTGGAAGGCCAAATGAACTGGTTACAAAATTCCCTGCCCCTTCTCGGTCGTCAACCATTTTAACAAACGGTAGCTAGGGTCAACGGACTTGTTTGCACATTGGTCCACACCGATCACGCCTAACACATTATAACTTCGTGACTCCAAGTTGATGGACAAAAAGTGTCTTGATAAAAGAATTTGCTTGTGTAAACACACAACTTGGATAACTGGCATTTCGCCACACTAATTCTTACCGAGCATAACTTGTCAACGCTTACGTAATCGCATAAAATACTCTGCAGCGTTAAATGACCCGAAGTGGACGTGACTTTAGTTAACGCATCATTGTAATCAAGCGAGAAATCGATTTATGCGTACAGGTTTATCGGCTTCTGCCAGTCTCCTTCGGTTCGCTTTGCAGCAAAGAAACCATTTCTGAGAGTGTCTTGTAGCTTTGTCTGGGGGGCACTGCCACACTACACCAGTCCCCATTGCATTGAGCAGCTGCCGCGGATTCCCGATTAAACGACGATTCGTCCAGCGGCCTGAACACGGGATTGACTACAAATGGAAGGAATACTTCCCCTCTGTGCTGTCCACCTTATCAATCAGCGAGTATTCAGGTCGTGAGCTGAGGCGGCTAGTATACAGGCATCATTTGGACCAAAAGCTAAAGGTGCATTCCGTTCATTGCTCTTAATAACATATCGTGGTCTAAAACTAACTGCACAGACTTTCTTTTCTACTTGTTTTCTGGTGGCTTCGTGTCCATTGACCCAACGATTTCGTGATGTCTATCAGTGGAAGATGAGAACATGCGTCAGAACGATTTCTTAAACAGTCGTATTTGAAGCAACACAGGCAGGTCTGTCTCATTCCACCCTCTGATGCCCTACTTATGTGCAAATAGTAGCAGCCACTCATTCACCATTCTAATCATTCTAATTTATTGATCACATTTATTTCTATTGACATGAGAGAACATGGGTGAACACAAATCTTTATCCTTTTAGCAATAATGATAAATATTCTCATTTTCCATCGTGCGAATCTTACTCTTCCCCTGTGCGTGCAACTCAGCGTAGTTGACTTTCGGACGATAAAGTGATATGGAAACCACCAGCTAAAACCAGCGATCGCAAGTGGTTAGCGCAAAGTGAAAATTGATGGCCTCTATAGTGATGGTTAAATATCCTCATTTATCATCCCCATACAAACCGTGAGTGTTTGTGCGTTCGTCTCTTTTGACAGTGGAATCCCATAAAAAACCAGATTTTTGAATGAAGGGTCGCTTCAATGGGAGCCACGAGTGTGCGTTTCTGTCTCCGTTTGTGCGCACTATAAACCCGATGCTTCATTTGATGTTAGCAGGATCTGCATCACCCGCGAAACAAGGTCTGTCAATTTCACCCGTCCCATCAAATGCGGTAACATGATTTCCGTCTTTTGGATTAGATCGAAATGGCGGTTTAAGGGCTTCCCTAAGTTATCGGTATTGTAATATATTTAATTACACGCCGTTTGGCTACTGACATTCATCACGGTTGTCAAATATGCCCCATAATACATTTATGTATGCGTTGACAAATATCCCTGGAGAGGTTCATTTTTGGGTAGAAGAGGAAGGGTTAACTGCTCTCTATGGGAACGCTCCCTTGATTTCTGCAGCCGCCAACCCTGGAAGATCCGCTTCTGTTCCCACAGTAAACATGACAAAAATATCTGTTTTCCCTCTTGTAATTACCAATTTAAGGATTCCTCTCCCACGACTAAACTCTACACTGCTCAGGAGTCCTCTCCGGCTCCTGCAATCACAAATAACGAAGCTAACTCGATTCCTGTTGTGGCCACGATGAAGAGATCTACGTTGCCTCTGACAACCACAAAATCAAAGCGATATGAACCGTCTCTCACAATCACCACGATTGAGGTGCCCATTTCTTCGCCTCCAACCTCCACAAACAAGGAATCTGCTTCGACCTCTGCAACCACTACGACAAGAACACTCGCCAAAATTCTGGTAAGACAAATACTGAGCTAACTCCTTCTACTCCTGCAGGCGCCGCCACTAAGGAATCTACATCGGCTCATGTAATCACAGATGGTAGATCAACATCAGATCGCGTGATCCCTAAAACTGGCTATTAACGCTTGACTCCTAAAATCACCACACCCTGTTGATTCGCCATGACTTTTTTAACTGTTGCAATCGTATTCACTCGCATGGCGGTTGACCTTGTGTAAACTTTGGCCTTACAGTAGTTTGTAACGTAAGCCACAGTCTACTCAATCCCTTTTAACGACCATTGTGGATAAAAACATTTCTATTACTACTTTCGCCACAAACACACCTATCAAGTAGCACAAACAGGGATACTATTGCGTCGCCGTCATATCACCCTTCCCACATTAGCCATAGACGGTGGCGCATAGATATTCACTCATTCATATTGAGCTACATACATTCTTACCTTCATATTTGCTCGGCATCAATAAGGAGGCATTCAATGCAGTAAGCAAATTGGCTCAAACTTTAGCTGTGTTCTTTGTAGAATACGTGGATTTACGTGTTAAAAATGAGGCTGCTCTTTGTTACAACCTGGATGGTCTATGTGCGCGAGTGACCCGGATCCGTTCCGTCAACAGCCGAGTAGGCTGTGCTGCTTAAAGCAAGTGTGGCCACTACGCTCAAATGACATGCATGCATGCGTGTATGAGTGCGTGCGTGTGCCTTGCGGCTGGCCAATGAACACTGGACCTGAGACACTTGGTCAGCTTAGTCAAGCCTGTTTACTAATTACTGTTTGGCTGTGGGCTTAGGATGGGAAGTAGTGCGCACAAAGTCCTGCTAATGCGATGTTTTATTGCAAAGGAGGGTGGAACTGAGCAAAAGGCGGTTTATTAGTGATCTCAGAGGGAATCGTGAAAGGGGTATCTTCGTGTGAGTCACACATGAGTGTTATGTTTTGATCGAAGACAAAACTCTAGCGGGTTATCGTTAAGCCGTCATGTCAGCACGTTTTCCACCAATTACTTGTCCAGTTTCCTCCTTCAGTTTAGAAATTATGGAAACTCCATCCATTTGCATTGATGAAATGAGAAGACCTTAGCTTTTGGGAGTTAAAAGGCTCGAATGGATGTGGATGATACAATAATCACTTCGGAGAGTCTCTTCTAAAACTGCAGTGGAGAGCAAGCTTAACGCTGTCCCTCTATGACCGAATTTCTTCAAGTCATGATGAATGTGTCGAGAGAAGAAACAAAAAACTAGACTTCTTTGAGTATCATCCTAAAAAGCACTTCGTGAAGGTAATCTAAATTCAACGCAACGCAACGCTTCCACCCTTCCTGCATGCATTTACTTCATTTGGCTAGTAGAATAGCGCTGCCATCTCAATGTCCTTTTGCCTGCACATATGTTTAGTAGCTTAATTTAAATAAAAAAATTGCATGCACGTTTGGTCCAAGCCAAATTCATCTGCAATCACGTGTGCCTTTGCGCTCCTCAATACTTTAAACCGGTATGCTGGGAAGCAACGTCTTGTTCATTGCAAATTCTTCGCCTCCAACCTTCGTTCTTGCATGCATAATTCTGCAGCCAGCCTCACTGCAACAATATCCATGCACTCGTGCATTTCTATATGCTGGCTGATTCAACCAGAACTTCATGCATCCAGTTCCATGTGCATGCATGTTGACATTCGATTCCACTAAAGGCCTACAGTTCATATCTTTACCACCTTACACAACAGTGATAACACGACCCCATATTTTAATGCATCGATATGCACGTGACAATGCTTAGCAGTACTGATTGTCAAAACTGCTCACCAACAATCATGTGTGCCAAATAAGAGGCGTATGACGATGAAGGGATCCAGTCTATTTTTGCCAGGAAGGAGACCTTGATGATGGAATCCGTCTCATCAACACACTGCCTGGGCAGCAAAACCAACTTCTTACACAAGCAATTACGATGCAGCATAAAGAATTGTGGCCAAATCAAAGTACATTACGAATGGGATACGAAATTGGAGTGGGTAAACGTGCAAGATGGGTGCTAGGACGGTGCTCGCAACGACGAGATACAAGGCTGCACATGCATGTTCGAATGCACGCTTTGGGTAACAAGTGATCGGATGCACCAGTTTCGTAACTGGGCGGGGCCAACCAACTCCCAGCTAAGTGACACAATTTGACCCTCATTTAGTTGCTCCATTTCGCATGCGTTTCCCATACTAGCAGATGCATCTGCTGCAACACACCATGTTGACCCTTCAGATTGTAAATGGAGGTAGAGGAGGGCACGGCAGCATATATTACGTCCAAAAGGATCAAAAGGCGTTTAATCAACATTTGGCTGCAAATTCTATGCAATCTATCTTACCGTACACCGCACAACATCTCAACACTAGCCGATGACGAAAGAGACGCACTCAAATTCTGCATTATTGTGTGTGTGTGAAGGTGATGATGAAGGCGAAACAGCGAGAAATGAGGCTGGATCAGTGCTTAGAGTCACTGCACTGACAGATAAACTGTGCAGCTAGCTGCTTTCTTTTGTTTGCAGTGAAGTGCAAGAACCACTCACCAGAATGCACACGCGCCGAACCTCGCACATTGCTGACCCTCGAGATGATCATCATACTTCCCAACTGCAGCATATCAGACACGCGGTATCGCAGACTCTCCAACCTGGAGGGTAGAGGGTAGAGCAAATCCCGAACGAGAAAGTACCTTCCTTGAAGTCGCCTACATGGACCTGAATCGACTCGGGTTGTTCATGTCATTCTAAAGGGACTACCTAACAGCACGCGACGAGATGAATGAAACAAACCCACTATTCGAAACACAGCATATTTTACAAAGAAAGTCGTGACGTTGAATTTGAAGAAAGCCGAATCCATCGTGTATTTCCCTACATTCTACCGTATTGGTATATGCGCTTTGGCCAGCAAGCCCACATCGCATGCAGCAAAAAGGTACATTTTTTGCAATCGTTTGGAAGGATGGCAATTTCAGGGCGTCACTTTATGTGTTTGCGCGCTCAGTTATGCCTTACCGTTTCATGGAACACTGCGTTAGCTGAATTTTACGCTCGCTACCACCAATCGCAAGCCCGCAACAAAAACAGCTACTAGTAGACAGGCTTGACTGAGCTGACCAGGTGCCTCAGGGCCAGTGTCCATTGGCCAGTCGCAACGCATACGCACGCACACATGCATGCATGTACGTATGTATGTATGCATGGTATGTGACCGCGGTGATGCATTTGCGTCGGGCATCAGAGCCATCTGTAAGGTGACCTTTTCGCCAGCCCAAACGGTCGGGGATGGAACGGATTCGGGTCACTCGCGCCCGTAGGCTATCCAGGTTGTAACAAATGGCTACTCAAATTTAACACTTTAGTCTGCGGTTTCTACAAAGAACTCAGCTTATATTAGAGTCGGCGTGAGTACTGCATTATATGTCCCCTTTATTGATGCCCAGTAAATATGAGGGTGGTGATATTTTTAGCCCAATATGAATTCGTGAATTAGTATGCGTCACTGCATGCGGCTAATCTGGAAAAGGGTGATGTGATGATGAAGTCACAATGGTATCCCTTCTTGTGGTACCTAATTGATGCATTTTGGTAGAGAGCTGCAGATGTTTGCATGACCGTATATCCGGAAGCCTATGTGACCAATGGTCTAGGTTTGGCCTTTTTGGCGTGTATGTGTGTGTGTGTGTGAAATGGTTTGTGGTCGACCCAAGAGGCAGCAACTGTGGCAAGGTCCAACTCCATGAACGAAAGCCAGCGCTGATCACATCCAACAGCTCCATCTTTCCACTCTGAATTGCAAATCACCTGTTTAAACTGGATTCGAGGTGAAGAAGTGCATACAACGTTTAATGTTGTGGTTAAACAAAGCAGGCCATTGTTGATACCGCTGTAAATTACTCCAAATTTGTTTGACATGTCTATAAATAAGTACCAGTTAAAAATCACTGTCAAAGCAATTTCTGATTTCTCAGTGGAATCCACCTCTTGTCCTTCCATGTCGTTCTGAGCTCTACCGGCATGAAGGAAGGCTTATCATATTTGTGGCGGGATCCTCAACGTCTGTGCGCGCAGAAGTACTCGTGTGCCGTCGATGGGATAGTAAAGCCTTTCCATGCACATGTCTAATGTATTCGTTGCACGGCGTCGTCCCACTATACTGGCGTGGTCAAAACGAGTGCGTGTCACGAGAGTTGGCGAGAGGCAGACGAAGATAGTTGCTGTGATGCCTTCTGATGTTTCACTCTGCAGATTTTAAGATCTTGCAAATTATGCTAGTACTATTGCATTTTGTTGCCATGTTATGTCGGTGACTACCACATTGCGCATTCACTTGAATCGGGGCATCCTTTAGCTACATCTTTTCACCAAATCCCACTTTGCATTCAGCAACAGGTCTTTGAATTCTAGCGCAAGAATATGTATTGCATTGTTATTCATGATACCGCCTTCTATGCCCACACGCATACCGTTTAAAATAGATTAGGATGCATACAAAACATTCCCACCACAATTGATGAACCAATTCAAATCGCCAGACAGAGCACCGTCCTTCTCACCAACACAATGAACAGAGAAGCACACAACAAATGAGCCATTCCATCCACTACACCATCTACTGGGAACTTCCTGCCGCAAAAGTAACTTCACACCTCACTTATTTAATTAGCAGACCAGTCTACGTAGTAATCAGTTAGTTTAGCTCGAAATGAGGATCAACATTCACTGGCCTTCTATAGTCCAGCATCACATGCAGCACTTGGTTGGTGAGGTAGTCGAGTCTTCACAGCCCTGCAGTCACCCCTGACCAGAAAATAACTGTGGAGTGATTCAAATGAAAGCGGGTTATTTGGTTGAGAAAAGTCATCGGGGGAATGAAGTGCGCACCGCGTACATGGCACGAGTAGTAATTGATCAGTTGTCAAGTTCACTACTCCTCTATTGCATTTCATCTGGTAACCTACATCGGTGCTCTCAAACGCAACTTGGGTTTGGTGTACCAATTATGCACTACACGCCTCTATTTAGCTCCAGTGCACTCAACAACTTTATCGTGCTTCCACTCTTCAACATAGACGACACATCTCACTCTCTAAACATCCTTCCCTTATTGTGCGTCTACACTTCTGCTGAAGATACTATGGACGGGGAGCATGTCACCTACATCGATAGCGCAAGCTCAAACCATCGTGGCATGATCCTACTCTTCCCCTCCTAACCCATTACCAGATAAACATAGAAAGGAGAGGCGTAACAGTTGAGCAACCAGATCAGCTGGTCAACGGAGGCCGCCGAGACAGCACCATTGCTGCTGCACATTAAACACTGAAAGCCCAGCCATGAAGCCAAGCATAGCAGCCCAAAACCACTAACATGACACCTCCTATCCACACGCAATCAAAGCTCCCTGATTTCTTACTCACGTACCTGCAAACTCATCAACTGATCTGTCCACTCCTCTCCACAAAAACAGACGGTTAATGTGACAGCGAATTTTATTTAAGCAAAGTGAGATGTTCAGAATACACGGATGAGACAGCCCCAAGTACCACTTACGCAAGCTCCACCAAATTATTGCGAGCATTATTTGCACAGCGAGATTGAAACATCCTGTAGACGTCCAGAGTCGAATAATATGAATTCGTGTTCTAGTGGGGCGCACAGCAATGACGAATGCCAACTATTAAAGCAAGCCCGCATTTGTTCATGCGGATCACGCCAAAATAGGAACGGTGGCGATAACAACGACGAAAACACATCCATCGACACACACTTGCAGTCGATTCTGCTCAGCAAAACATTCAACGGACACACTATTATGCGCTTGTCACTTGTCCCCTTCGCGCACATTGCATTGATTTTGTAGCCACATCCCACAGCACTCACACCCATGCGTGTGAGAGCACATCAATCCACTTTCCTTCCACTGGCTTCCATCACTGGTCGCTCCACAGGGCAATCGATGAAGAGGTGGACGTTGTGAGAATGTGGCCTGCATTGCTGTTCGCGACAACACAGAGATCGGTGCATTCCAACTCCGAGTTGGTGGGTGGAGGTGTTGGGTGCTACCTGTAGTTCCGTTCATCCACGGACCAGCGTCGCATCGCACCTTGATTGCACACGCACAAATGGACCAACGGCACGACCACGGCACAGATCACACCCACTGCACTGGCATCACCTCAGTCGTTGCGATCATATGCAACTGCATATATAGACGTGAGGACCTACGGGACACTCCTATTTTGTCAGTGTCGACCAATCCGATGGCGCCAATCGGCATAGCGATATGACGCATCAACACGACACGTTGTGACCTCGAGTCCTCACACCACGTGGTATGACTCACGACATTTTTTCTTCGAATTATATCATTTACGGCTACGCAGACTGCACGATCCACCACATGCAGGTCGAAGTCGCAAACTCATTATGATGCTCTCACAACTGGTAATAGTTTGCCTGAACATTTATCCACACGATAATGTGTTAAAAGCTCATATGCAGCAGCAACATTGTCGGCTGTCATATTCTTCTTTGCCCTCCTTGTCGGGGCATGCGGTAGGAGTGGATGGATGGGGTTTTGTTAGAGATGTTGAAGCCTACGACACCTGTAGTTCTACAGCCACTCCGTAAATAATGTCTTTTACTAACAGCATGCGTAAACCTTAGAGATTACAGCATCGAATTCTTTTATCCTCACCGCATCCATCCGATTTTAGTATTTGCAGGCTCATGAATAAAGTTGCAGATCTACTCCCTACTTTGCCGATGAGCAGGTCATTAAAGCATCCAACTTGGCAGGGCATCATGACTACAGTGTTGGTGGCTTCATCTCCTCCTCCATCAGTGTCTAATTACTGAATGGTCTAAACTCACTTCGCTTGTTGGATTTTTAGTCAGATCGCATTCATTATTGCGCATCTGCGAATAAACTTTATGAAAATTTGACGTTCTCGATAGTACGTGTAAGCGCACAACTCTTTTATTTACGTAAGTATACTTAACACAACTGTCTACGCCTTAAATGAAATTGACTATCCTCTGACATAAACCTGCTGCCACACAATTTCATCCTTATACGAAAATGATCTCTACATTACTACTTCAAGAGGCTCATTAGAAGTTTGCACTCGTAATGGTTAATAAGTTGACAGCAAGTATCCTTGTTGCCGTCAAATCGCTGGCTTTATGTGATGAATAGTGTTTTGGCACCAGCTAGAAAGCAGCCTGAGTTGCGGGCATATTTATGGGTCCCTTTTGCCTCACCCAGTATAAACAAAGGCTGATAATCTTGCATTGCAGAAGGTGCTAAAGAAACAAGTAAGATTTTCACCGTGCCTGTTTTTTGTAATGCAAAGACTTCATAAGAATCCATCCAGGCACGTGTGTCAAGTAAGGAAAAGGAAGGCGCAGAACATCTTGGTACTATTTGCCGGTCGAATTCGGGTGTCCTGGCTGCAAGCGATTTCTTAGTCAAAACTGTGGGACTAGAAGAGCTCACTTCACTGTGGCTAAATCAAGCTACTTTATTCTCGCAGAGCCTTCTGCGCGCGTTGGGCAGATACACGACTGTGATGGTGATAGGAGCATCAGTTGGCCTCTCTTACCATGCTAGCACCAAAGGTCCATTCGGTGGACTATTCGATGATTACATTTGATCTCACCTTTAGATGGCTCTTTGTTCTAGGTTCGACATCACTTATGCTGTAGTTGATGCTTCAAATTAAACCTCTGGTATGGGTATTGCGGGAGTCAAAAATGACTGAGTGACCGCACGACGCCAAAGGCATAGAAGCATTGTACTCATTAACTTAAAAGACGAGATGTGGAAGAGGAGAAATTGAAGGAAATCTTCGCGCAGCGCGGACGCTTTATCGTGCCACCATGAAATTACGGAATGAATTCATGCCTAAGTCTACTTCTTCGTGCTGTCGCTGTTGCCGTTGTCTATCTCATTCACCCTAAAGCGTTCGTGAATGTCATAAGCTTTATTAGTGCCTAATTAGCCAGGCTGTTAGTAGCGTTTGTGTCGGTGTGAATTCAGATTAAAATATCGTTGATGAAACGCAATGCCCTTCTCATCCCTCATAATGGACTGATGTTTAGAAGATGCTTTCCCTCCCATAAATTGATGATTCCTCTGCCCTAATTTTCCGTCTTCCTCTGTGTCGACTGATGCCTACTTGCAAGCGTCATATGAATACATTAGCTGGAGGCATAAAAATTGTAGACAGAAGGCTCAGAGCATTCTGGCATAAATTAAATATCACCTCTTTACTCATACTCAGAGAGGAATAGATAGGAGGATGTGGCTGTGAATCTAGCTAAAGATCTGTCCATCGAAGGCATAACAAATGGATACGACACGAGACTACTATCAATGGGTTAGGCGAATAGGACTAGAAACCCACGCAGTCCTGACCGCGACTTGGCTACTGTCAGAGGTATTTTCTACAGAAAGGCAGCTAATTGAGACCAAGTCGCTTGAGAATCATCAAGTCGCGTGGACTAACGAGTGTATACCCAATCGGTTCAAGTGGAATGCTTCCGTGAGATAACCGAGTATTAAACGATCCCACTTATTTTACTCTCGCACCCTAAAAGGCCACCATAACACTTGAGATTGGGTTTCACAAGTCACTGATGATATACCAGACGGCAGAGCTCCAGTTACTGCCACGAAGCGCCACAATTGTCTCCACCTCACCTCCTCTCCACCGCAATACAAAGCTTAATGTCGACTGGCAGAGGACAGTCAGATTCGTAACCTCTATGAGGTGAATTGAAGGCGTAGAGCAGAGGAAAGCCAAAACTCAGAAATGGTAGGAAAGTCGTGATGACTCATCACATGGCGTGAGGCCACCGCTCGTGACCTGGGCACAGGATTCCCCATCTCGTCCTATCAGAACATCATGCTGACTCACCTTTTCAGACTGACTCAACCGGTCCTTGGGTTGATGACACGGATAGCTGCAGATGCTTCCATGCCCGTATGTTCGGGTGCGCATGTAGTCAGTGGTCTGCACATGGTCTGTTCAGTGTGTGTGAAATGCGTTCAGGTCGACCTAAGAGTAAACAACTGTGGTAAGGCTCAGCTCCATGAATGGACACAAACGCAGATCGCACCCAACAGCTCCATCCTTCAATTCTGAAATTCAAGGTCCCTGTCTAAACTGGATTCGAGGTAGAAAACGCACAACTCGCTACAAACCACCAACTACTTACCAACCGGTGAGATTGAATGATCCACGCTAGACACTTGGGACAAATATAAAAGCAAACAATCAGTAGCAGTAACAACATCAAAATGAGTGCGCGACTTCGATCTGCATGTAGTGGATCATGCAGTCTGCGTAGCCGTAAATGATATAATTTGGAGAAAAAATGTCGTAAGTCATACCACGTGGTGTGAGGACTCGAGGTCACAACGCGTCGTGTTGATGCGTCATATCGCTATGCCGATTGGCGCCATCGGATTGGTCGACACTGACAAAATAGGAGTGTCCCGTAGGTCCTCACGTCTATATATGCAGTTGCATATGATCGCAACGACTGAGGTGATGCCAGTGCAGTGGGTGTGATCTGTGCCGTGGTCGTGCCGTTGGTCCATTTGTGCGTGTGCAATCAAGGTGCGATGCGACGCTGGTCCGTGGATGAACGGAACTACAGGTAGCACCCAACACCTCCACCCACCAACTCGGAGTTGGAATGCACCGATCTCTGTGTTGTCGCGAACAGCAATGCAGGCCACATTCTCACAACGTCCACCTCTTCATCGATTGCCCTGTGGAGCGACCAGTGATGGAAGCCAGTGGAAGGAAAGTGGATTGATGTGCTCTCACACGCATGGGTGTGAGTGCTGTGGGATGTGGCTACAAAATCAATGCAATGTGCGCGAAGGGGACAAGTGACAAGCGCATAATAGTGTGTCCGTTGAATGTTTTGCTGAGCAGAATCGACTGCAAGTGTGTGTCGATGGATGTGTTTTCGTCGTTGTTATCGCCACCGTTCCTATTTTGGCGTGATCCGCATGAACAAATGCGGGCTTGCTTTAATAGTTGGCATTCGTCATTGCTGTGCGCCCCACTAGAACACGAATTCATATTATTCGACTCTGGACGTCTACAGGATGTTTCAATCTCGCTGTGCAAATAATGCTCGCAATAATTTGGTGGAGCTTGCGTAAGTGGTACTTGGGGCTGTCTCATCCGTGTATTCTGAACATCTCACTTTGCTTAAATAAAATTCGCTGTCACATTAACCGTCTGTTTTTGTGGAGAGGAGTGGACAGATCAGTTGATGAGTTTGCAGGTACGTGAGTAAGAAATCAGGGAGCTTTGATTGCGTGTGGATAGGAGGTGTCATGTTAGTGGTTTTGGGCTGCTATGCTTGGCTTCATGGCTGGGCTTTCAGTGTTTAATGTGCAGCAGCAATGGTGCTGTCGCGGCGGCCTCCGTTGACCAGCTGATCTGGTCGCTCAACTGAGGTGGGAGGGGAAGAGTAGGATCATGCCGCGATGGTTGGAGCTTACGCCATCGATGTAGTGCAGACGCACAATAAGGGAAGGATGTTTAGAGAGTGAGATGTGCCGTCTATGTTGAAGGGTGGAAGCACGACACAGTTGTTGAGTGCACTGGGGCTTAATAGAGGCGTGTAGTGCATAATTGGTACACCAAACCCAAGTAGCGTTTGAGAGCACCGATGTAGGTTACCAGGTGAAATGCATTAGAGGAGTAGTGAGCTTGACAACTGATCGATTACTACTCGTGCCATGTACCCAGTGCCCACTCCATTCCTCTGATGACTTTTCTCAACCAAATAACCCGCTTTCATTTGAATCACTCCACAGTTATTTTCTGGTCAGGGGTGACTGCAGGACTGCGAAGACTCGACTATCTTACCAACCAAGTGCTGCATGTGATGCTGGACTACAGAAGGCCAGTGAATGTTGATCTTCATTTCGAGCTGGCCCAACTGATTATTACGTAGACTGGTCTGCTAATTAAATGAGTGGGGTGTGAAGTTCCTTTTGTGGCAGGAGGCTTCTAGTAGATGGTGCAGTAAATGGAGTGGCCCACTTGTTGTGTGCCCCTATGTTCATTGTGTTGGTGAGAAGGACGGTGCTCTGTCTGGCGATTCGAATTGGCTTATCAAATGAGGTGGGAATGTTTTGTATTCATCTTAGTCTATTTTAAACGGTATGCATGTGGACATCAAAGGTGGTATCATGAATAACAATGCAATACATATTCTTGTGCTAGAATTTGAAGACTTGCTGCTGAATGCAAAGTGGAATTTGATGAAAGGATGTAGCTAGAGAATGCCCCGAATCAATTAAATGCGTAATATGGTAGACACTGACATAAAATGTCAACGGATGCAATGGTACTAGCATAATTTGCGAGATCTTAAAATCTGCAGAGTTAGGTATCAGAAGCCATCACAGCAACCATCTGCGTCTGCCTCGCGCCAACTCTCGTGACACGCACTCGTTTTGACCACGTCAGTATAGTAGGACGACGCCGTGCAACGAATGCATTAGACATGCGCATGGAAAGGCTTTACTATCACATCGACGACACACGAGTACTTCTGCGCGCACAGACGTTGAGGATCCCGCCACAAATATGATAAGCCTTCCTTCATGCCGGTAGAGCTCAGAACGACATGGAAGGACAAGAGCTGAATTCCACTGAGAAATCAGAAATCGCTTTGACCGTGATTTTTAACTGGTACTTCTTTATAGACATGTCAAATAAATTTGGAGTAACTGATAGCGGTATCAACAATGGCCTGCTTTGTTTAACCACAACATTAAACGTTATACGCACCTCTTCACCTCGAATCCAGTTTAGACAGGTGAATTGCAATTCAGAGTGGATAGATGGAGCTGTTGGATGTGATCAGCGCTGGCTTTCATTCATGGATCTGGACCTTACCACAGTTGCTGCCTCTTAGATCGACCACAAACCATTTCACACACACGCACACATATGCAGTGACGCATACTAATTCACGAATTCATATTGGGCTAAAAATATCACCACCCTCATATTTACTGGGCATCAATAAAGGGGACATATAATGCAGTACTCACGCCGACTCTAATATAAGCTGAGTTCTTTGTAGAAACCGCAGACTAAAGTGTTAAATTTGAGTAGCCATTTGTTACAACCTGGATAGCCTACGGGCGCGAGTGACCCGAATCCGTTCCATCCCCGACCGTTTGGGCTGGCGAAAAGGTCACCTTACAGATGGCTCTGATGCCCGACGCAAATGCATCACCGCGGTCACATACCATGCATACATACATACGTACATGCATGCATGTGTGCGTGCGTATGCGTTGCGACTGGCCAATGGACACTGGCCCTGAGGCACCTGGTCAGCTCAGTCAAGCCTGTCTACTAGTAGCTGTTTTTGTTGCGGGCTTGCGATTGGTGGTAGCGAGCGTAAAATTCAGCTAACGCAGTGTTCCATGAAACGGTAAGGCATAACTGAGCGCGCAAACACATAAAGTGACGCCCTGAAATTGCCATCCTTCCAAACGATTGCAAAAAATGTACCTTTTTGCTGCATGCGATGTGGGCTTGCTGGCCAAAGCGCATATACCAATACGGTAGAATGTAGGGAAATACACGATGGATTCGGCTTTCTTCAAATTCAACGTCACGACTTTCTTTGTAAAATATGCTGTGTTTCGAATAGTGGGTTTGTTTCATTCATCTCGTCGCGTGCTGTTAGGTAGTCCCTTTAGAATGACATGAACAACCCGAGTCGATTCAGGTCCATGTAGGCGACTTCAAGGAAGGTACTTTCTCGTTCGGGATTTGCTCTACCCTCTACCCTCCAGGTTGGAGAGTCTGCGATACCGCGTGTCTGATATGCTGCAGTTGGGAAGTATGATGATCATCTCGAGGGTCAGCAATGTGCGAGGTTCGGCGCGTGTGCATTCTGGTGAGTGGTTCTTGCACTTCACTGCAAACAAAAGAAAGCAGCTAGCTGCACAGTTTATCTGTCAGTGCAGTGACTCTAAGCACTGATCCAGCCTCATTTCTCGCTGTTTCGCCTTCATCATCACCTTCACACACACACAATAATGCAGAATTTGAGTGCGTCTCTTTCGTCATCGGCTAGTGTTGAGATGTTGTGCGGTGTACGGTAAGATAGATTGCATAGAATTTGCAGCCAAATGTTGATTAAACGCCTTTTGATCCTTTTGGACGTAATATATGCTGCCGTGCCCTCCTCTACCTCCATTTACAATCTGAAGGGTCAACATGGTGTGTTGCAGCAGATGCATCTGCTAGTATGGGAAACGCATGCGAAATGGAGCAACTAAATGAGGGTCAAATTGTGTCACTTAGCTGGGAGTTGGTTGGCCCCGCCCAGTTACGGAACTGGTGCATCCGATCACTTGTTACCCAAAGCGTGCATTCGAACATGCATGTGCAGCCTTGTATCTCGTCGTTGCGAGCACCGTCCTAGCACCCATCTTGCACGTTTACCCACTCCAATTTCGTATCCCATTCGTAATGTACTTTGATTTGGCCACAATTCTTTATGCTGCATCGTAATTGCTTGTGTAAGAAGTTGGTTTTGCTGCCCAGGCAGTGTGTTGATGAGACGGATTCCATCATCAAGGTCTCCTTCCTGGCAAAAATAGACTGGATCCCTTCATCGTCATACGCCTCTTATTTGGCACACATGATTGTTGGTGAGCAGTTTTGACAATCAGTACTGCTAAGCATTGTCACGTGCATATCGATGCATTAAAATATGGGGTCGTGTTATCACTGTTGTGTAAGGTGGTAAAGATATGAACTGTAGGCCTTTAGTGGAATCGAATGTCAACATGCATGCACATGGAACTGGATGCATGAAGTTCTGGTTGAATCAGCCAGCATATAGAAATGCACGAGTGCATGGATATTGTTGCAGTGAGGCTGGCTGCAGAATTATGCATGCAAGAACGAAGGTTGGAGGCGAAGAATTTGCAATGAACAAGACGTTGCTTCCCAGCATACCGGTTTAAAGTATTGAGGAGCGCAAAGGCACACGTGATTGCAGATGAATTTGGCTTGGACCAAACGTGCATGCAATTTTTTTATTTAAATTAAGCTACTAAACATATGTGCAAGCAAAAGGACATTGAGATGGCAACGATACCCTACACAACAGTATCTCTGTAAGTCGCGAAAAGTCGGCTCTACCTTTCTTAGGATTACTATTGCCGTTAAATAATGCAGGCAATTCAGACACCGACCAATTCAGTAAGATGGATCCATTCTACTCAATGAAGGCCTCTCAATCCTCAAACATTGCCTTTACGCCTGATCTCTTCTTCATAGGAACCATTACTGTGCTAAACACAATTCCCATCGGCCGTACCAGGCAGGATAAAGGCACCATTTAGCATTACCTCCACCACAGCTGTCCCTGTATTTTATCACCACTTGTGGTGGCATGCTAACTGGACACGTTGTCAGCTCAAGAAACTGCGCGGAGTTTTGTGACCTTTGGCATCATATATTGGCGTAAAGTAAAATCGGCTTTTTAGAATTAAGTATCTGCACATGTTCCCACAAAGAGTGTGGAAAATAATGTAACAAAAACGAATCATTTCATTTGTTCTGATTGAAGCTTACATGAGCCAAAATTAAGAAAGCCATTTCTATAAGGCATTTTACAAATTCGCACTCATGTGCATATAAATAGTACAATTGCAAGCATCGATATCGAAATTCACACTCTTGTGTCTCTATCGATGCTACGAACTTACATTCAGTGGGAGCAGAATTTGCACACACGTGTTGATTAATGCTACAAAATTGCATTCAGTGAGCGCAAAATTCGCTGTCTCGTTTAAAAAAAGTGCTAAAAATTGCAATAAGTTTAAGCCCAATTCGGATTCTCGGATAAATCAGAACTACAAAATTGCATTCAGTGACAGGGAAATTCGCTGCCCCGTGCTACGCGCCCTTCCTACAATTTGTACTGAAAGGTTTGGTTGCGTTGTGATTAATAACCATCAAAAGGAAATGAAGCAAGCACACTGCAATAGATTGAGGTTGGCAGAGGTTGCCCCATTGATAGATGCAATGAGGTGGTGTTGTGCGGTATAGAACTGCCGAACAAATCATCTCAACAACGCTAAGCAAGTACCTAAGAAACCAGCTGCGCGCACAACTGGATTCTGTCGAATGCGTATCAAAGGCACTATGTGCGGGTTAAGTATGATGAAACCACATCTACTGCGGACTGACCCTTCGTCTCTGCTTCATCAATCAAGGTTCCATTCATCCATTGTTCCATTAAATGGTCTGATATTGATTGTGTGAATTCTTGAGAAGTCATTGCAACAGACTCTTAACGGGTTCTTCTCTCCTACGACATCCTTTCCATTTCAGATTACAATTGCTACAATCAAAAGAATAGATGTTAGGACCTTGTCTGAGTTGGAAATTTTTGAAGCAGCATAAGATTAATAGAAGGATTACATCTTCAAAGACTTTTAAATCTTCAAAGTCTACAAATCAAAAAGTGATGACAAACGTTACTGAATGAGATTAAATTAAAGTTACATATAGAATAGGGACTTGCAAGTGTAACTTACTGATAAATGAGGAGAGGCTGCACGTCCAACATCGCTAGAGCCAGCCTGATTCACTGTAGAAAGATGCAGGAAAACAAGTGCAGCCTCGAAGTTGTTCACGAGCTAGACGTCTTAGCAACAAAATTTGTCGCAGGCAGACTAATCAGCTAGTCTAGAGGGCAATGCCTAAAACGCAGTGACTATTGAGGGAAAACCGTGAATGATGAATGCATAAGATGCAATCAAGTGGCATGAAGATCGCCTGCTCATGTATAGACATTAATGCGATTTGAGGCAACCGAAAGATTGAAAGCGAAGAATGTGATGATAGTTGAGGAAAAAATTTGCTCACCTGTGCTTATGCGACTTTCACAAGCTACCCCAGACATTTGTCCAGTTTTCATCTGTCCTGGACAATGGTGGATTGAAAGTCCTTCGCAGTATCTTCTCTTTTGTTAATCTAAATGTTCAACTTGTTAAAATACAACATTTAAATAAGTAAGAACACTGTACAACGATTGCCAAAGAAGAATCCGGTCGAACGTGTGAATAAGACGGTTGTTAGAATGAATACCAAAAGAATAACATGAAAGTAAACAAAGATCCACACCCTTGCAACGCAAATGTAGATTGATGGCATGAGGTGGTTGCGGTATCACAGATTGCTTGTCTAACACAAGGGAAGAAATGATACTTCTTGAGGCAGGCTTGCAAACAGGATGAGTAAAGAAAGTAAGAGGTTGTCTGCGTCGTTGCCACTTTTAAATTAAGAAGAAAATGCGCCTTGTAGTGAGCGTACGCAGCTCACATCCACCGTGCTACATTCCAGCTCACCAATTAAAGCAGCAGGGTTTTCTCATCAAATTCTGCCCCATTATATCTAATCCCCAACATATTATCTATAGTGAGCACAGACTTCCTTACCACTTCTCAATAACAAAAGGAATGTTAGGATGAAAACCACAACCAGTAAGTCATCGAATTCATTTCTCATGACTGACGCAAATGCAACCACCAAAGAGCAATTCGATGATAACGAAAATCGACAGGAAGATTGAAAACATGTCCACCAGTAAAAACGAAGTAAACAAACAAAGACGGAATTTTCTCATTTTTAGTGCTATACATAACTTGACTAGGATAAACACCTCTCCTTTCAATTCGACTCCTAATTTAGTGCATTGAGTCACCGCAGCATCGCGTCTATTTCTATGCCTCTCCTCTTCTTTATTTACCTCCTCACATTTATCCTGTAATGCTTCACACCATAACACAAACACTCTTTCTGAGTTGCTGCTCACCGATGAAATTGGGAACTTCGTACTACTCTTCCTTCTCGTCTGGCACAAATCTAGGACCTTTGGAGGAAATAATTCAGTAAACTATCCGAACAATACTTCACATTAGGAAATACCACTTGCGGATGCTTATACGAGGTAGGAAAAGAACCCGCAAGCAGGAACTTAAGTAGTTGTAAGCTAAATGTTCACAAATTTCAATGCGATGAAGACGATAAATTAGACGGATGGTAGCGAAGACTAGAAAGAACTTTTACAACACAGCGTGATATCTTTGCAACCTCGACGGTGGTTGGAACAACTTAACAGACGGCCTGACAACGAGGATGTCCGCAGTGAGGCGTTAGTTGAATGGTGACTACAGTGCCGAAGGTAGACTAGCCGATTGTACCTCGGGATGATGACCTGAAGCAACGCAAATTCACAGTTTTATTTAGGAAAGGAAATGCGAATAGCAATGCAAACACTCTGCCTTGCAAACATTTAAGTAGAACTTGTAATGCCATGTTTGTGATACCAAAGCGTATTGTGTCAATTACCATAATTAATGAGGGTGTTAAGGACGAACTTCCCGAATTCAAACTCCTAAGGCACAAGTCCTTCCTCCAACTTCAATGCATTAACTTATTTTATGCTCCAGCAACCAGTAAACTTCACCAGCCATTCCTTCGAAAGTGAGTCCAGTTATTTCTGCGCGCATCGTTGGTCGCTACATGTTACGTGACGGATGTTGGTGCAAAGTATGAATGCCTTACTCGAACAATCGTGCCTATTGATTATAAGCATGATCTTGTTCTCAATTTCGCAAGTCTCACGAAACTGTGCTTAAAGCATTAGATAGCCTGAATTTTTAGCTATCTCTAGCTCCACGGAAACGCGTCCCGTGAAAGTGGAACTTGTGAAATTTGGAACAAGATCAAGCTTGTGATTGATGGGCATGATTGTACGAAGAAGACGTTCATGCTTTGCACCAAATCCGCCATGTTTCATGTAGCGACTAACGATGCTCGAAGAAATTACTGCACCTTTTTTCGAAGGTGTCGGCGGCGGAAACGATGGGTTGTTGGAGCATTAAAACAATTTAATGCATCAGAGCTGAAGAGAGGACTTGTGCCTTAGGAGCTTGTATTAGGCAAGCGCGTTCTAAACGCTTTAATTAGTTATGGTAATTGACACATTTTGCTTTGGTATCACGATCGAGCTTTTACAAATCATACTAAGAGTTCTATATATTTACTTTTTTCTCTTGGTCTTCAAACCCCCTAGGCGAGCAGACTGACTGCGAAAGGTCACTCACATTAGCAGCACTTAGGGCGGAGAACAGAAGCTGGATGTATGCGCGCCTGGAACACACTTGCGCCTCCTACAGTCCTGACGATCCATCACGAGATTCGTGTTCACCGAACGCATCTCACGCATCTAAAAGCAGTCATAAAATGGTCCCTCGATCTCTCGCGTTCCGTTTCTGGTGTTGTCGTCAGCGGCAGTCCCCCTTCTTTCGTCAAGGCCCAAAGCCGTCTTCGTTGCCATTAGCAGATGTGGCTTTTACGGACGCATCTTGACTGATGGCAGAGATGAGTTACCTTCATGTAGGTTCTACATTGATCAAGGAATCCTCGAAGACGTATGCCTGCTTATAAACGCAGGGGTGATGAAGGCGGTTCTGATCATGTCTGTCTCCTGTAGTTTATTGTGGCAGTTGATCAGAGTGGCTGCTCTTTTGTTTCGTAAAAATCCTTTGATGCAACATTTTAAGGTTATTTTTTGTCAGGTGGGTTATTACATGTAACCGCTTGATATCATCTCCTTATCTCATTCTTTCGTGCAGTTGTGTCTCTGCAAAGAAATCGCGCCGGTTTTTAACATTTAAACGTGTTTTAACGCTTGTCGCATTGAAGTGCGAGAAGTGGTGTTATTTGCAGAAGTACATGAAATTATGTGCGGGTGCGCTTTCAACTGAGCTTTTATTACCAAAGTAGCCGACATAGGAATTGAAGCAACAAAGTGATAGTTAGACTTATGTAGCTAAAGTGAAGTTTGCTTGATTTGACCCCTATCAACTAGTTCGAAACTGATTCAATGTGTGACATGGGGAAAAGAGAAACGTCGCCATGAGAATCCCAAAAAGTGCGACAAAAGGGGCTGGAGCCCATACAGTTTTCCATCCTTTTTTAGTTCATTATGGAAGAATCATGAATTCGTACTGCCTTACTAATATGAAGATAATCTAAGCCTCGCATGATTCTAAACTGCAGCACAAGATGATGAAATATTGAGTGAATGCAGTAAAGGCTTAGGCATTACGATGTTAGAAAGACTAGAGTTGGTTGGGATGGATGCTGTTCACGTGGTTCGGCTTGTGCCATGTCCTGATATTAGGATAGATGAAGATAAGATAAGCTAGTCCTTTTGCCTCCATGACATGAGGAAGGTGAGAACAGGACGTTTACTGAACTCGGCGGTTGTATGTGCTACATTTCATTAGTGCCTTGAGGAATCGCATTGCTTTGCATTCCAAAATTCCTCCACTAATCATCTGTTTTAATTTCACTGCCTTCCTTTTACGGACACGAAGGCTTCCATTCCAGTACTTGTCGAAAGGCTTTGGTGGTAGAATTGATGCACCCCTTCCTCTTCCACTCCATGTGATTGAAGTGACCTCATTGCTGTTTCGTTCAAGCAAATGATAATTCGTACTTAGAAGACCAACTTTGTGAAGCGACACAACTCAAGGAACTGAAACATGATTGCGTAGGAAGCGATTTCGCCTGACAGTAGGAGAGCAGCGGGAGTGGCATTCAACCATTGACGCGAACAATGCATGGAAGCCAAGGCTATCAAAACTGCTTATATGGCAGGAGAGTGTTTAGGGCTTTGTGTTAGCCACACCAATGCAATCGAATGACTAGAAGTGCTCCATATGACAAGTCTTCTGCTCAAATTATGGCCAATCCTAATAGGTAGATGGAAAGGATGGAGTCTATTCGTCTCATACACAGTGGATTGCTGCTTGTTAAGCGGTGATGGCAAAACCCAAACTCTGTTCAAAGCCTAACACCATTAGAATAAAAAGCAAGGAGTATTTTGCAGTTCTGTTGCTGTTACTCACCTGAGTTAGTAGCATTAGCCACACATCAACTCAATAAAGTTGGTCGACAGAATTGCGAACGAGGTTTGTATTTACTTCTGAAAGCACCATCAAATCCAGTATAGTTCTGCGTCAGTGGGTAAATAAGCGCTGAGTCTCTAGTGTGAATAAAACAATAAGATTCTCAATTCAATTCGTCTTACTTTGTATCTACTGCTGGACTTCAAATAAATTATCGCTATTTCGATAGTCGACCCGTTATATCCAAACGGCTTCCGCTTATATACGTAAATACTCTGCCCCTTGTCCATTTCCTTCCAATTCATATTCCATTTCAATGCCACAATATGCGGCAACAGCGGCGGGAACACAGACAGGTCAAGCTTCGTTGCACACATGAGCTGCCAATGTCAGACAACATGCTACTTCGCTTCATCCACTTTGCAGTTTTGAAGTCCCAAAAACCATTCCTATTGAGGTAGAAAGGGGAGTAAAAGAACCCGAATGCGCTACTCTGATCGTCAGTTGCCAACACGCTTTGTTTTCCGGTCGTATCCCCATCGCCAACAGTCAATGAGCTAGGCACTTTCTTACAAGCATTAGTGAGCACATTCGCTTTTCCATAACTGCGTAATCTGAGAAACCATTGACAACATGACTGGCTCCTCTGTGCTTCTACTCCAATGTTTATCTTGTAGAATGGCATCCTCATAGTGGAAACTATTGAAGATTGTTTCTAACTCATTAGTCTATTGCGAGCTATGCGCTTCGATTCTCTCCATCCACGCCTTATGTAATCGCAAGGCTCACGACACTACAACAGATACAATAAAAATATTAACTATAAAATTGCGCAAATGGAACGAGTTTCTCATAAAACATCACTATCACACCCAGACTTAATGGATCCATCCGAAGGTTGATGAATTGTATGAATTACTGGTTGACCAATCACATTTTGATCGGTTGCGCAAGGTCATACGAGTTAAATCTTTCCTTTAGCAGCAGTTGCATAGTGACTATCAAAGAGACAGCCCTCTTTGCCTCTTCTTCAACTACACAGTAAAATTACGTCGTAATATTTCTGATCCTGGCGAATAAAGGGGGCGTACATAATCAAATCTCATTTGCGACTTGTTCAGACAGAAAGATATTGTACTGATCAAACTACCAGTATCACACCAAATTGCAACTCATGATGGTTGGTTAAACCAATTTGTGCCAAAGGAAGGCAAGTTACTTTAACAGCATGTCAAGGAGCACACTATGCTTTTTGCCTGTATGAGATTACATTTTGCGAGGTCGGAGCAGCATGTATGCTATATTCAACTTCTAAGCAAATTGGCATTTATATGGGAATGACCAAATGGTAAAAAGCGAGTAGCACTCATGTCATAATGCGTGTTCGCCAATCGCCTCATTAAATTTTTTTCCTAGACTGCATTTGAAGTAATGGATAAACATGAATGAGAGACTTTAATCAAACACTCTTCTGTCCACTATAAAACATGCACAATGCCGCGCTGCTAAAAGTTTTAATTTTTACACCTTCAGTGCAAACTCGCTGAGTAGCAAAAATCAAATTCAATTCCGATGTGTTGCATTTGAATTGCGATTCAAAAAGAGAGGGCAGAGGCAGAATCGTAAAGGGCATCTTGGAAGGTGTTCGAGAAATTTGCTCATCTCAGCAAAAAAAACGCTGCTAAAAATTTGTCGCAAAAACATAATCCAGTGCGCAAGATTATCATTGTTAGCCGGTTATATCGTCATCGACCTTGTGCTCATGTCACAAGGTTGAGTGCATCATCAACATTCTATCAAGGAGACAAGCTGTTTCCCAAGTCTTGCAACATATAATGTTCAAAATCAATTGGCATTTTGAATAGGGATCAGAATGCAAGGATTTAGTGAAAGTGTGGGCAGAATTACGGTTCAAACTCATCCTGTAAGCTCCAAAAATAGGGATCAAGGTGGTGGCATGGTCTCTAAGGGAAGGAGATCCCTTCAAAACCATTCATTTTGAATTGGTGTTTACGCTCTCCTTATGAGCATACTTCAACAGAACCCATGACCTAATTACATCCCACACTGCTGGTGGTGGAGGAAAGGGTCTCGGTGACACCTACTTCTAAAAACGTCCAAAAAGTGTTTTTCTAAGGAAAAATCAACCAATAAGAGCGGTTAATGGAGAGTGTGACAGGGGTGGCAGAAAAACAGGAACGTCCCGTCACGAACGGTAAAACAAAGCCAAAGGCTCGCATAATTTTGTGTGGGACATGCTTTGCTGACGTTCAATGGCGTAAAATAAGGCCAGAAATATGCAAAATTTAGTTGTTATGAGCACAGACATGTGACAGGATACAACACGGTCCAAGAGGAAAATTGATGGTAGAACCCAAACATTATGTTTCCTGCTTCCTCGCTGACCGAATTTGGCTTTACCCACTCTGTCTCGTATCTCGCACGTCGTGTTTCTGCCAACAGGAAAGAAATTGTGGTTGCTCTTCACACTTATTTCCGAAAGTCTTGTTCATTGTCGTTGGACTAAGAACTTTCCAGGTCGGGTATCTCCAAATATCCTACTCATCTATTTGTTGCCACCGCGGTGTCTAGTTTTAAAAGCGTTTACCAGTTTATCACAAAATCGCAACGACATTAAGCAGTTGAATGATTTTTGTAGAATCCGTCCATCTACATGCCTTGCGCTATGAGGATGACTCCAAAATGCCCCAGAATTCGTAACTTATAGATTAAGTTGATAGGCCTTTTGCAACAGTGCCTGCTGTTCTATAAGGAGCACCCTTAGTAGGCTTTTGCTTGGCTTGGTAGCATTTGCGGTCAATTATAATTCTTCCGTTTAAACTTAACAAAACTTTACCTGTGCTTTCTCTTTGTGTTCTCTCCATTTAGAGCCAGCAGAATCCGAAATAAATATTTGGTCCCTTAAACGCTGCAGATTTTCTGCCAGAATGGACACAAAATTCTAGGAGAATTACTATGAGATGTAATGACAATTTCACCCATTAAAGAGAGGAAAACTGAAAATTAGCTTATTCCGCTTAACAAAGGACGCAGTAATACATATGTTCATTCACAAAATTTTGGAGATGCTTGGATTGACATCGTATTAGACGAAAGCGAGAAAAACAGAGCCTTTTGGAAAACGTTTGCCGTTTTATAACAATTAATTTGATAGTTAAAATTCTACTGATGAGTCGCTAGTAAATGAGGAAAACCCACACACTTTTAACATTGATTTTTGAGATTGTTTTAAATCTTGTGTCCATCAACGCATATCCTGGCATTTGGTGGAACGATTTTGGCCACATCGCCTTGCTTAACATAGGATTCTGCATATTTGTGACAAATATGAGAAGTGTAGGTAGTAAATTTATTGAATTAGGTACCAAAGTCTGGCGAAAAATTAACAATCCTTAAAAAGCGTTGCACTCGATTTGAAAGTTTAAGAATCATTTAGTCCATGTGAGGACCTCACATCTAAGTGTTTCACTCCCAAAAGACCACGTCTTGGCAGGTTTGGTTTGGTGGGCCGATGCTTCGGCCGTTAGCTAGGCGAACATTTCAGTTAATGGAGGCTGTGTTTGGGCACTGCAGCATGCCCTTTTGCATGGAGGTAATTGTCACATTATTTCATGCCTGTTTAGCTCATCAAGACATTAATGGGGAACCAAGGCACTACGGTAATTAGCTTGCTTTAGAACAGTGTTGATTGCACCTTGTTTAATAAATAATCAGTTGGCAATTTTACCCCTCATTAGTCCTTGATATTACAGAGCCCAAGTCAGCAGCTAACTCCGCATCTAATTTGATTTAGAAGAAGAGCTAAGAGAACAGGTAGGGGCGAGAATGATGAGGGCTATTATGAAAGCATAGGGGTCATAAAGTGGGCGTATGATTAAGCCAACGTAAGCTGTGAGCCAAAGGCTGACGCGTGGGCACATTCGCATCAGCCGTGTGATCTGTGGGTGCACTAGGATGCAATCCCGGTTCTAAGAATGCCTCGCCGCCTCTGTAAAACCCTTTCATTTGGGGGCGTGCAACACCAGCTAAATATTTTATCGATACTATTGTAAGATAATATAATAACGAGAATAAAATTTTCACAACTAATATTAAATCAGCTGCTTTGATCTGGACAGCGTCATCAAAGTTGCCAAATCTCCCTTTCCATTAGTTCTCAATCTCTTTTTCCTTTAAAAACTAGAGTGCGCTTGCGATGAGGCATTAAATCTTTAACATTGTTTTAAAAATTCAAGCAAAAGACGAACAGAACAAAGCCTTCTAATTGAAAAATTGCTACGCATCCACCGTTGTAGCAAGCTGTGCCCCTGGAAACAGCAAAAGGCTTTCATTCTCTATGGTTTCTTATAAAGGTCGTTTTTTCTAACGGAATCGTCTGATTTTGTAAATTGTGTGGAAAGCATTAGCTGAAGTAATAGCATCCCAGGGCCGCGGATAGATTTTGCAACATGAACGATAAGTCTCGGTAATACATACAAATTTTAAGGCGGCAGCTAAATCTTCATCCAGCTTAAAGTAAAGGGGGAGCATTAGGGATGAAATAAGACAAGAAGTAATGAAGATCATTGTGAAAATAGAGGTCTTCGGGTGAGGGTGTGACAGAGCCAATGTGAGCTAGCGCGTGAGTGCATGCAGGCTAGCCATGTGATCTGTGGGCGGACCACCTTCAGAGGTATGCTTGATTGTGGAGAAGTGCAGCACTAGGAAATTTTTTTGTTTTCGATGGTGACAGATAAAAAGGTGTAAAAGCGACTCTCAAAAGCTAAAAATAATTCAAAGGTCAACACGATTCGCTGGCCTGAAGAGTTTTATGGACGGGCTTGTGCAAAACATCTGCATGAAACCTTATCGAAGTTTTGTTTCGGTTTATTGTTGGCAATTGATGTTTTCTTCATGAAGCCTAGTGGGTTTGCTATAACGTTTTGAATTAACCTTACTGGTTAAAAAACACAGACAGAAGGAGTACTGAACAAGTCTTTCTCATCGAGATAAATGAAAAACATCACGCACCGCTTTAGCATTCTTTGCCTCATTTGCAGCAAAAGAAACTTTCCCACCCCAGTCGTCAATTCCTCAAGAATTACTATTTATGCACGATGTTGTTTGATGCCATAAAGTGGATTTGAATCAGTACTTGAAGTAATGGCGCCAGATCACATGGCTGGTGTGCGTGCGCCCACGCGTGAGCCGATGGCGCACGAGTTCACGATGGCTCAGTCACACGCTCACCTGATGTCCTCTCTACCTTCACATTAACGTTCATCATCCATCGTTCTCTTTCACCCACTTCCCTTTGCCTTTGCCTCAGGCTGGACACAGGATTAGATGCTGACTTGAATTATGCACACCTAGCCGATTCGCATGAGTCAGAACTGCCATCCGCTCGTATCGGTGACTTGTGTAAGATCAATTCAACTCTGGTTATCAACAAACTCATCAAATGTGAGGGAATCCAACAGTTTCCTAAAAAACCTCATGAACGTAGTACCGCGGATCTTCGTTGACGTAAAAATAAGCTGAAGTTTTACCAGAGGGCAGGCCACTTATCCTCGTGCGGAAGGCCTTAGAAGCTACCAGCACGGCCCGAAGGTTATGCCTCAAAGTAAAGGAACAGCCTCCATGGATTAAATTTGTTAGTAAAACTAAAGAGATAGTCAAGGAAAGGGTTATACTGCTAGGCAGATTATTTAATTCTGCTAAGATGTAGCCTTATGAGAATGAAGTACCGAGGTATGAGGTTTCCATGTGATCAAAGTTGTTTTACAGGCGTGAAATTTCACTAAGTAAGGAATACGCCACCTCATGGCTCGGTAAGAGCAGGATGACAGTTTGCAGCTGAATGGATATGTACCTGCATTGAATGCTGACTTATTTCTAACTATGGTAAGAGACAAGTTATCTCATCATTCTTATTTATGTGAATGCCTAGATATGCCATGGACCGCTTTAATAAGCTCAAAGTGAATCCCATAACTTGGTTTAATAAAACCCACCTTACCGTCGTTAATATGCACAATAAATTTGTAATGTGGTGCTGCTTCACTATGCTTGAATGCTCAAAAGGTTAGTCGATTCTAGGCTTCTAATAAATGTCTAGCTGAGGGATCAAAATTGACCACTGAAATAAGATAGAAGCTTAGATCAGTGCGCTTTGGCCACTGTTTTCCCCATCGTTACCTACCATGAAAACGACCACAGACAGTGAGACAGACCCATCTACTATGCACCGCCACGAGCCCTTTGACATGTGGGAATTAACATATCATGATAGTGTGTCCAAAGTTAATTGGAGGAGAGAGAGCTATCTTTTGAGTGGATCTACTACCGATTCTGCAATGCCCAAGTCAAGGACTCCGCGTCAGCCACCGCATTACTGCAAACGATGGATCTTCATTCACTGACTTCGTTACTGTTTGCCAATTTACTTCGAAGGATTTAGTGCTCATACTAACTTTTTCGTATGTCTGCGCAAATCACTCACCCACAATATTGTAACTAATCACATAGTTGAGGGTGATCGTTGTGCTAATAGGGCAGACATCCTCACTAGACTACCCGGCACACTAGCTCAAACGACTCAACGATCTAGGAGTTTGCGGTGTGCGTGAATGCACACAGCTTGTTTTGTAGGTCAAGAGGGGACCATTCCATTGGCTTACAACACATTTATAAGCATACGTGGGTGTGGAGTGTGAATGTGAGTTATTTCTTGAGGGATAATGTTGCTTCAGATAAGCCTAATCGTATTGGTGCCTTCCGTCTTGCATGGAGCGTTCACACCGCCAACCCGTAAGTTACCTCCTTATGCTTCACTCTAGTCAGTATATGCTTGTAAATATTCGCATATGAGAGTATTTGCTAACCCCGCAAATCTAGTATAAGACCTTGTACCACATCGCGTCTCAGACAAATCGACTTGGTAGGTGGACACGTCCGTTCCCTTGGTATCACAGCTGTTGCTCACTTTTCTTCGTACGCGTCCTATTTAATGCTGAATTGCCTTTGTGATAAGTAGGACTTTGCCCAACTTTATTGCGTTTCAGTGCATTCACTTGGGTATCACATGTGTGGCATGAGCCAAGGTTAGTAAAAGGAACCCACTGAAGCGCATCATTGTTTCATTTGGATGGCGTCATGCAAGAGACAGCCAGAATTAATGTCTCGAGTAAGGTTAAAACAATGATATTCATCACGATTTGTAATATGAGGAGAACCATATGGTGCACAAGATTCCGTCAAATGTTATAATTCACTAGTGCCCTGTCAAACGACAGACACATGTGCTTTTGTCTCTGTTTGGACTAGAGGCCTATGCGACAACGAAATCAGTACAGATGAATTGCTCCATTCTTAAATAGTCGTCTTTGCATAGGCACTTCCTGTCAATCGCTGCAAATATGTAAAATTTGGCTTTAAGGATAACTTTTGTGTGATAGCGTTTTAACCATTTTGATACACAAACTCAAGCACTTTGGAAGATGACTTAGTAGTTTCGAGGTTTTAATAAAGCCTGCAATGGTGAATTATGAAATATATGTAATGCGGAATGGAATGCAGTGGGATTGTCTTGCATGACACTTTTAGCTTGTTGACCACCTCATCGTTAACCGAAGTGTGGTGTGCAGTCCCTTATAATTCTGAAGTAATCTTGGTCGTTCCTCTATCTGTCCTGACGCTTGACCACTTCGCATTCATCCCCATTAATAGGTGGCATATGGGAGCCCACTGGGACATATGAAGTTTTACCGTCTGCCTAAAGATAATGACAAATCATTGTTTTATGTTGGTGTAGACCCAGATGCTCCTCAGAACGTGCAGATGCATGTAATCGACTCATACACAGTGAACATGACGTGGGATTTGCCACCCAAACATAGCGGAAATATCACTGGCTATGTTATCACTTGCTATCTCGAAGATAAACGATTTGGCGCCTTTTATACCTCCTCAGCTAGAAGCTATGTCATCAGAGGCTTAGAGCCAGGAAAAGTTGTTTCCGCCGCTGTTGCTGCACGCACGCTGCAGAATGATTCGGGAATGGGGGAAGAAATCGGCAACTATAGCCAAGAAGCCAGCGTAATTACACCACCTTTGAAAGACGGTGAGGCATTTCTAATGGGTTTATCAAGTTTAAATGCCTTATTATGAATGACAAGATTTAACAGAAATAAACAAATAATTAGTTCTCTTTATTTTTACTAAGTTAGGCGCTCTTAATGAAGCAGTCGTAATGGTTCTATCATGCATAAATAGCAATTAGTACACACACGAGTGGTGAGGTATGATGGGCGAAATTTGCTGCTATGGGTAGAGGAAGAAGGTGTGAATGCAATCCCGACAGAAAGCACCTCGAAAGTTATAAATGCTGTAATGATGACTTCAGGAGGTTCTGCTCCATCGCCTGCGACCATCGCGAACGATCAGACTGCCTCCAGCGCTTCGGCCACTGCAGCTACATTCTCTCTCATGGTCCTAGTGTTGTGGTCAACCTTAATGTAAGTCTGTGCAAACCCTCGATTAATACGTCCGCTTTGAATATAAAACCCAAAGCTTGTGTTTGTCAGATACGCTGTTCTTTCCATTGTAGGCTTCACTGATCCAGAGGATGATCGGGCCATCAATCGTCCATCTTTGTTTAGCAGTCAAAAGACCATTCACAATAAACTATTTTATGATAACAAATGCAATATTTGACGTTTCATTCTCATCGGTGCACAAATTGGTCCGCTCTGGTGACGTTAGCCTGGCAAAATACAAAATTAAAAATGGATTAGGCAAAGAGTATGCTGGCACTTATGTCGTGGTAACCAAAGACGACACTAAAATGCCGGGAATATATTTAAATCCAATGAGGCGTTCTTGGCCAATTTTTTGGTGCTATTCGCACTTGTGGCCACTTTATCGGCCATCAGTCTTTCCGCCGCTCCCGGTTGTCTGGTTATTTCGTTAGCTAAACCTTAGGTGAAATAGCAGTGCCCGATTATCCTTAAAAAAATTATCCCATGCATTCAAGTTTACTTTCCCTTTTAAGTAGTAGCCTGCGCCTCACCTCATGCGTGCCTCGCTTGAAAAGTGGCCTGTCTTGTTGGAGTGCCAATTTCTTTGCTCCAGATTTCTATCTCTCCAGTCATCTTTATTCCTAAATCTTTATTTTCTTGCTCTCTGATGCACAAATCCTCATGCTCTCCACATTTTCCTCCCTCACATCCACAATTCCCACTTACCTCTCTTCCTCCCTAGTGCTCTAGCACCCTGACGATAGAGGAGGACGAGGCTCTATGAGTTCGGGTTTCTCTTTTTTCTCTGGGGCTAAAGGCATCGGTTCAGTCGTGCAGTTCGAGTATAATGAACGCCTCTTGACTAAAGGATGCATTTAAACAGGCATGAATTCCATAAGCCCTAATCACCTTTTTAACACGGACGGCAGTGCTCACCTCCTCCTTTCCACCCCGTCTTCCTATCTCACGAGAGATATAGCGTTGTAAGGACCCATATCAGTGTGATGAACTGCGAAGGGTTAAGTGCGGAGTTGCGCTTTGCAGACGATGTAGCTTGCCGATGGGATTACTCCGAATGTAGCACTAATTCACCGATTAATACCCTTTGGGGGTGTTTGATGCTCACTACGGCGATGCAGATGAAAGACTAGCAACAAAGACGAAGAAAGCTCAAACGGTCTCTTTGATTTGGTCAATAAAATCAATCTGGCTTTAAAAATGGCAGAAGATACAAAATCATCCCTGAAATCCTTCCTTTCATACATTTCAGATTTAGTGCATTTTCGCCACTTTATGCAGGCACATTGTAGAAAATTGCCGCGTTTAGAGCATTCACGAGTGTTGCCTTGACTGGCTTTGCCCTTAAATAAAGAAAAGAATGCGTTTCATCACTTACCATGCACTATCTAAGGCGACATCCGTTATGTCGGTAGCTATAAACCCTTCTATAATGAGCTTCAAATGCCTCTGTGGAAATTTTGCAGGTGAATTAATGTAGACATTCCATAAATTGTCCAATTCTCCTAATTCTCTGGCTGTCCCATCCACCAATGTTTCGACTACTTCACTTACCCTGGATTTGGTCGATTGACTGACCAACTGAGTTACTGATTATTTCATTGATATATTCATCCCCTCGCTCTTTTGCTTTCGTTTAGGCTCTCATTAATATTCCTGGCTACTTCCGCAAACTCGTGAGACCCTGGAGAATCGAAGGGATATAAATGTTGCTTCGAGTCATGATCTGACGCTTTGCGAAGGCAGAGCTCATACTAATCGTGAAGGAACTGCTTTGCGTAGATCCCACGAAGTATTCTACAGTTGTCACGATGGATTTTCGCTATCGTCCAAGGTTAATGCTCTATGAGGCTGCGAATGTTACCCTCGTTGAATGCGATTTTGTAGCATTGACCTCCAGGAGAGTACAAATTTAGCTGTCACTAAATGGAAATTTGCTATATTGATCTACACAAGACTGCGGATTCGGCCCCCACAGAACACAAGTTTTAGTTTGGATCTGCACAATAATGCGGATTTTGCTCTCTCTGAATGCAATTTTGTAGTATTGACACACTCGAGACTGCGAATTTTGCTCCCACTGAATGAAGGATGGAGAGTTAGTTTGATGAGTGAATTTGATGGTGGATGGGCACCAACTCCATGCCTTCTAAGCACAGCGTGAAGAGAGGCAGTCAAATATGCCAACCAACAATCGTCACTACATCACGCTGCGTGCACACATCTCATGGCTCATCCATACACGTCTACACCAAGCCAAAGTACGCCCACCAGTCCACGTTGGCTTCTTACACGCTCGCCTAATGACCTCTATACTATCGCAACAATCTCCATCATTACTCACCTACGCAATCCCACTTCTTCATTTCTCTACCAATTCAATTTAGAAGTAGCTGCAGTAAGTGATTTGAGGTCTGCATTCTTTGCGGATTAGGAGGAGGCGAAACTGTCAATTGCTCATCCTAGCGACTCGCGATGCGTAAAACGTTTGACGCCGGTTATTAGCTCTGCTATCCAACAAGCAAATTATTACGCCTTTCAGAAAAATCTTGTGTAGGCAGTGCACTCAGTGTGCATTGATGCTGTAAGAAAGTGAAGTGATGTGGAAGATCATACTGTTCATTGCCGTACGAAGAGTCTAAGAGGCGAGCAGAATGACGGTAGCGCTAGAGACTAAATCGCGATAAGGACGGCTTGTTACATTCAATCTATCCACCACAGAAAGAACCTAGTATCAGTAGAGCACGCCACTACTTTAAAGTGCGTTGTTGTCACAAAGTCTTGGGCGATTTTTCTTTTGGGCCTCTCACCTGACTCGCCCGCCCTCCTAAACTATGACTGGTTGTTGTCAATGGCAGGTAGACTAGTAGTCGCATCAAGTTTGAGTCCAATCGCATTACCGCAAGCGTGCTAGTCTCCATCATTCAGTCAGCTCCCACCTACGCATACACACACGCACAAACCCTGTACACACCTGTCTTGTTTGCTCGTACGCAGTCAGTGGCAGGGAAATCCGTTATGCTGTCGTCCTCTCCCTGCTTAGAATACTCGCTCACCACCTCGTCCTCTAACGAGCGAACGTGCATTTAGCTGGCCACTAAAATCCTTTAATTTAACTAAACTGACATATGGCGCGGTAAATTAGTGGGATAGGAAAGGCGGCACCGCTTGGAGGACCGGCAAGATGATGAAGTGTCGAACGGAGGAGTTGCATAACCTCTCGAGGCTAAGAGTGCTTGTGAAGCAAATGGGACATTCACAGTAGATGGACGAGAAAAGTTGGGCCATTTAAACGCTTTTCACCTTGATCCCTCTCTCCCTTTTCTCTCGCCTCCATCTTTCCTTTATTCCATTCGACATAACATACATCTTAGAAACAAACATTAATCTACCAATTTCTTCTTTCATCCGTCCCTCCATCCAAATGCCTTCCATTCACTCCCTCCATCATGAAATCATTTTTTGCTCTCTTTTCACATTTCTCATCTACTTTTCATTACAATCAATGCATACGCCAGATACTTGCCTCCAGCATCCCAAGCACACGTGTCCCTCTTTCACCCTGCTTCCTTTTTCACCGTCTTTGTCTTTTACATGACCTCCACGCACATGTGCTAAGCGGAGAGTACGACAGCAGTAAGACAGTGCATACTGTTCACTTACCCATTTCTGTTTAATCCACTTCACATTCCGGAACGTTGTCTATCAGAAGAAAGGTGGACGTAGCATTTAGCCGAATGTTTGACACCTGACCACTTATTGCCTCTGGATGTTGTAGACGGTGCAGTAGGGCTTAGCAGAAGAAAAATCTGTGCGCAAGTAAACAGGGCCATGAAAGAAGCAGTGGAAGAGAGGCATTTGAATGGTGAATGGGAGGAGTGGATAGATGAGTGGGTGGGTGGGTTAGTGGATGGGTGGATGAAAGAAAAGATGACTTAAAAGAGGATGCATGGATGGATGGCAGAGAAATTATGAAGTGGGATGAAGCAGATGAGCAATGATGGAGAGTGCTATGAAAGCATAGAGGTGGGTAGGTAAAGGTCTTAGAAGCCAACGTGGACTCGTGGGCGTGCGTGGGCCTGGTGTAGTAATCGCGAAGGTGAAGGGCGCACCTTATGATAGGAGCTCTGCAAATTATTAATTTGCCAGTAATTTTCCTTCAGTCCTTACCACCTACAACAATCTTCTTTCACCATCGGTCATGACCTCTTCGCCCACGTACCAATTAGCACAGCTTGGTTAACTCCTGCCAAGCGAGTTGGGAAATGAAGTCTGCATCACGCTATCTACAAGATGCTCATTCATAATTCCGAAACCAGGCATTTTATATTCGCCTTGAATTTCAGCATACATTAAGTCCATAATCCTCGATCCAGCCATCCATTGGTTACATAACTTACATCCTTTTATTTATCAATGTATCCTCTTCTCATTATCCACCCACTATCCCCTCCAACCATTCATCTACCCACTCTTCGCATTCACCATTCAAATTTCTCTCCTCCACCACTTCTTCGATGCCACCAATTCTTTGAGGACAGGTTTTCCTTTTGCTAACTCCATTGCACTATGCCATCTCCGTGCCTTCTGAGCAATGTGGAGAGAGGCAGTGAAGCATGCCAACCAACAATTGCTGTTTCACCACACTGCGTGCACGCATCGCATGGTCTGTGTGCACATGCCTACACTAAGCCCAAGTACACCCACAGGTCCACATTGGGCTCTCACACGTTCACCTACTCACCTCTATGCTTTCAAATCCGTCTCCATTATTTCGCATCTGCTTCATTCCATTTCTTAGCTTCTCTCTCTAATTTTACTTGGATGCAGTTGTAGCTGGTGGTTTGAGTTCTGCATTCATCACTAATTTTTAACAGGTGAAATCCCTAAGTGCTCACCTAAGGGACTCGGGATTCGTAATTCAGTGCACTCAGTGTGCATCGATGTGGTAAGAGCATTCTGCTTACCACTGTACAGAAGGTCTAAGTAGCAATTAGCTTGATGCCAAGGAAATCCCCCGAGGCGAAGGCTTAGTCTTGAAGCATGGAAATATTTGCGTGGGTCAGCATATAGAAAAACGAGGAACCGGGTTATCACACGACGATGTGCCTTCCTCTAATTAGCACTACTCCATGCGTCGGCAAAGGTGTTTTAAAGGAGTAGATGAATGCACGGTGCTTAGCGAATTGAAGTGTAGCGTTCGACAAGCTACCTCACTGCCAGTAAGAATAAAAGCACATATGGATTCGCATTTTATGTATCTTGCACATATCGAGGTACTTTGTGGAATGCGAAGGTAAAAGCAGTCAACCCTCACACGGTGCACGCTATGACATCCACCAACTCCATGGTTGACAGCAAAGGAGGAGGCCCTACCATTTAATCGCTTCTATGCCTTCACTTGACGTAATTCATTGCCAACTTTGTTAATGGAGGCACTTAACTGGAGGTTTGGAGGACTAGTGAATATTCTTGACCCACGAGAGTGTTGTGGGGGTGGCTGCGGCGCTGCGCATGGAAGTTATTCTACAGTTTATGTTGCATCGAATGCTGACTAATCGATCTAAATTACGAATACTTTTGAAATGCGCCTCGAACAACACCCACTTGCCTCTACCACCTAATTTTTTTATGATTTCTGACTACTACATTCTGTCATGCACTTGACTACACAAAATGAAACAGGCGAGCTTAATAAAGCAGCCATAGACGCCACATTATCTATAGTAAAAAGTTGGCAGAGGTGCAAGATTTTAAAATGCCATGAAGGACATGCAGACTTCTGGATGCAGAGTGGGGGGAGTATCCTTAAAGAAGAAGTCTAGCCACTTCTGTTAGACACGTCAAATCCTCTGCGTCGAATTCTACAGAGACCACAGCTGGGAGATCAGCATTGATTTAATTCATCCCCACATCTCCATTTGCTTTTGCAAACTCAAAGCTTGAGAGAATTCCTTTGCAAGTGCGGGCGAATCGCCCACTCACAATATCACCGCTTACGCTAACGCAAAGACAGAAACGTTAATTTACGCCAGCAGTCAATTTGAACCAGAGAAGCCCATCACAATCGATCGAACGACCCACTGCCGTGTGTGGTTCCATGGTGTGTGTGTGTGTGTGTGTGAGTGCGCCACATGCTCAGTAGGTCAAGGGTAGGCCTTTCCATTGGCTCACATCCCTTCACTGCATGCTTATAAGCACATACAAGTTCTGTTTTCTTTTGGAGGAGAGATGTCTTGATCTGCTTCACATTGCTGGCAACTTCATGCGTAGCGGTTTCACACTGGAAGGAGGTGAGGAACCTTCGCCTGCTTTGCTTTCATCGACACGTGAATGTAAGCATTTAGCAGATGAGAGTTAATATAGTAATTAGTAATAAGTTGGAATATCGGGCAGGCATAACAAGTGATTCTCAACAGAAAAATAGCGAAAGAGTGCTGAAAATGTCTTATCTACCGTCACTTGTTTATACCGCATCAAAGCAAAGTCAAATCAGCTTGCTGCCGCTGAGTAGGTTCCTTCGTTTCCTTTCATTGCCTCATACCTCCTGGCGGTTTACTTGATCCACTAGTAAGCTCAAGTAAGCGACACAGATCCCTCTGCTCACTCCTTGTCACCTTTCACGCATTCTCCCTGGGGCTTGAGCATTTGACTTCCATCTAGCTTAATATGGGGTCACGTGGGGGCACACTGGGACAAATGTGACCTTGGCACCCTCCCCACGCTAATGCAGACATCTCTCTGCGTTTCCATTTGTGCAGATCCTAGAGCTCCACAGAGCGTGAAAATTGTGGCGATCGATCCTTATGGGGTGCGCGTGAGTCGGGAACCGCCAACTAATCCTGACGGGCGAGTCATTGGCTATAGTGTTCCTTGAAAAGTCGAAAAGGCTCCGAATGGCGGTACCTACCTCACTAACTGGGAAAATTACACCATCCCGAATTCGAAGCCAAATCAAACCATTGTTGCCGTTGTTTGTGCACGCATTGCGGAGGGTGATGGGGATGATCGTAAACATAGGGTCTGCAGTGATAGAGTTCGAACGACCACACCAAGTGAGGAGGAATGTGGGTTCATTATGCCCCTTTTGTCAAAAGCAAAACTATCGCTTGTAAGCAACCAGGACTAATCGAATCCAGCCTACAATGACACATCATTTATTGCTACTACTAAAATGGTTCTGTAGCTTTCATTTACAGTATCTTCTGCCATAAAATCGACTACAGACATTTACGTCACGCTCACCTCATGAATTAGCCCTAAATGCCATAATGTACCCTGTTAACAACTTGTTGACATGTAGGAGGTAAAACATTTGGTAAAGCGAATTTGTTTTTTTAAGCTGAAGGGAGAAGTTCATTGGTCAGAGTCCCGAGTTCCGTAATGACTCCTACACACACAAAGAATAGCAGTTCGACTCACACTCCTGCGATCCCCACCACGAGGCCATCCGCATCGAATCCTGCAACGACCACCCCAATTGGTTCCTACCCCACACCCAAAACCATCGCCACTGATGGATCTATCAATGCTGCTTTAGCCGCTGGAGCTCTGCTAGGTTCCATGGCCTTAGTGCTTGCATGAGTCTGCCCGAGCGTCTGCCAAATTCAACAACTATTCTGCCTTCTCCGAGTATAGAATCTCAATGCTTGCGTTTGCCAAACACGTTGTTTATTTTTACTCCGCAGGACGGTCGATTTAAAAAGCATTTGTCTTTAATCTTTGTTAGCACGAGCAATTGTTGCAAACGATTATCGAATGACAAAAAATAAGCACCTAGCGAAGTTGCTTGTTGTAAATTAGTAATGAATGCAGTCCTCAAATCACCAGCTGCATCCTCGCACAAATTAAATTGGATGAGAAAATGAGAAGTGGGATGAAGTGGGCGCAAAATAATGGAGACTGATTCGAAATCATAGAGGTGAGTAGGTGAATGTGTGAGAAGCCAGCAGGAGCCGCTACCGAGAACACCCTCTCAATCGCCTTAACTACACAACATTGCATGCGGTTCCACGGTTTGCGTGTGGGTGCGCGATTTGCTCTGTGGGTCAAGAGTGGACCATTCCATTGGCTTACATCTCCTTACCATATGCTTATAGGGACACGTGTGTGAGCTGTTAATACGAGCTCTATTTTTGCTGTAGGCGCCACCCGGCGCTACATTTGCTGACCTTACAGCCGTTGCCAACAGCGCTTTCAAAGCCACTTGCACACCGGAGGATATTGTCCAACTCTGGTGTGGAGGTCACGTAAGTCCACTTCAGGCAACCGCCTCTGCCTTTTAACTCATTCTTATATTAGATGTAATGCATCGGCTGGTGGTTTTATTTGTAAATGCGCAAAGCGCTTTGCGTCAGTCTGGCTACTTTAAGTTTCTCTTTGCACTTACAAACAAGCTGCAAGAAGGGTAAATTTGTCCACATGCTAAGCACGAAGTTTGGTTGTCACATAGACAAATTTTTTGCGTCGAGGTGGTCCGGTGTATTAAGGGACGCTGTCTCCCTTTCGTGTCATTCTTTTATCCTGTGATCTCCGGTTGTTGGCTTACTTTATCCTGCACGTTGAGGCCATGAAGAAGCTGTTCTTTGTGTCTAGTGGTGGGCGATAGAGTTGAACATAAAACAAGAAAATGGAATGACCCGTTCCTTGGTTTCGGTTGGTGGTGTCGTACCAGAGCAGCCTTTGGTGTGCAGAATGGCCGATTCCTCGTCGATTCTTCTTCGTTGTAGTCCTAATGGCAAACGCGCCATATAGCCTTATTGCGGCCGCACTTATAGTTCTTTCAGCTGGAAACAACCGGGAGAATTGGTTCTCACCTACTCTATCATCAAAGTTGCCCTGTGATGCAGGCTGTCATTTAACTGCCCACCTTCCCTATGTGTACCTTATGCTATTTCTGGGACCTGACCCCTCTCCGTCCAACCACCTCTTGTGATACAAATAAAAATAAGAAAAATGGAGAAATGGAGAAATGGAGTCCTTTATGGTATTATTAACGAATTGTGTAGCCTACTTTGATACCTAAGAAGGTTTGTCTTCGAGCTGACAGGAAGTGTTTTAGCAAAAGGGATGTAAAAGTCTTACCGAGGCGCCTGGGTTTATGAGTAAGAGCCGATACTTTGGTAATTACTTCAGTCAAGATATTTGTCTCCTTCGCTTTCCTCTACTACCCTCTGAAATTCATCCACTTCGCTCCTATTCCCTCCCCTCTGCAAACTGTCCCATGCACTACCAAGTGCACGACACCTACAGCTTATGGAACAGAGGTCATTTTCCTTGTTTATCTATCCTTTAATCAATTATGCGCGAATGCATTGCATTTATGGGTCATTCGATCTCGACCGATAACAACAACAACCGCAGCAAAAGGAAAGTAACGCCAGCTCAATGCGGTTGTGAAGGCGTTTTCTCGACCACACAGGCAAAAGGCGAAAAGAGAGGAAAGCGTGTGATTGAATTGTTGTGCGTCTGTTATGCGTGCATATGTGTCATTGCAACAATCACGATTGAAGGTGTACAAGCATAACTACAATGAGCTTTGACTGATGTAGGAAAGAGTTCCTCGGTTGTAGCCTGTTGAGTGTAGTGTGTGTGAAATGCGTACCAAGATGTAGGCAACGCTAGGGTCCACATGCACTCGATGTGATGTGTCAAGAGCTTCTGGATTTTTTTGCACTACCATCCACGGCTGACGCTTGCATGGAAACACGGAGCATGACGCGTTTGGGAGTGGTTTGAGGAGATGTGACTCCACTCGAGTATGGTCACCGTGTTTACTTCTTCATTGTGTGGTGATTGTAAAAATGTAGAGTGTAAGTTGCGTAACATGGAGGAATTTTGTTTCAGTGGTCCCCTTTTGGAGTTATGATAGCAGCAGTAAACAGAAAGACTTATTATGGATGTGCGCACATGATGAAGGCCAGAGATGGCCTGCTGGAAGAACCTTTTGTTATCCTACCAAAGTAGGTCTGCGAGGACCGAGTTGCTATCATCGTAAAGCATAGATGAAGGCCAGATGGAAATTCGTCGTCATCTTCGGAGGATTATGGCTTCGCAGGCGGCTCTGAGGGAGATAGTGAGGAATTATGATCTCCCATTGTTGTTGCTAGACGTGTGGGTTGGTTCTAAAATGAGAGAAAATCGTTGACGCGCAACGAGCAAAATGCAACGAGGCCTGTGTTGTGATAAAAAGCAAATGCAATTGTATCCAGCAAAGGACTACAAACCAGTGCAGACAATCTCCTTCAAGCAAACTCCTAAACACTCCACTTCGCGATGTTCTCCCACACGTAGTCTAATAGCACTAACTGCGGTAACTTGAACAAACGAGTGAGCTTCCGAAAATATAGCAAAATGCTGTTATTCTTCATCAACTTTATTAAATTAAAAAACAATCCTTTCGCTAAGTAACACATACCACACGCATATGCTCTACGTAACAGCAGAACAAAGTTGCAACCAAGGACGCCGAAATCGTACCTTACGCATTTAAGGGTAATCAGAAAGAAAGTCGAAATCAAAGGAAACAGCAAATGCTCACACAGCCGGAATGGTCACCAAATCGACCAGGGGAAGCAAATGCATGACATAGTTGGGGAATGCTGCTTTTTGTGAGAGGTGTGGGGCAGCGCCTATTGCTCTCCTGTGGTCACTGTCTTGACATGCTTGCATGACCATAGAGGCATCTTAACTACGGCATTTTCAGTTAGTACAGCTGACTTGAGGGTTCTCATTCATGTAGCAAACACACTTCCTCACTACCCCTATCACAGTATGTTGTAGTTCGGGAAGAAGGAGAGGAGGGGAAACTATGCAAGCAAACTATAGAGTCTGCCCATGGCTGTTGAGATGGCGCACGTGCCATAACTTCGTTGCACTTTTCACCATCAAATGCCATAATTTAAACGGTTTCTTTATGACTCACGACATGATGCGGTGATGTTGGAGAACCGAAATGTGCTGTTGCTATTTTGCTGCCTCTTCTGTTGAATTTATTTAATTAGGTGCAAACCATCTTGGTGGCTGACAGTAAGATTACTTCTGCCTTGATGCTGAGTCGCACATCACGCCCTTCATCAACCGACCATGCCCTTGCATTCCTTCTTATGCTACACCTTTCCCAATACGAACAGAGGTCTACCCATATGCTAAATTAATCGCTATGAAATTTTCCTTGCATAACCCCAAACTGCACTACTGACATCACTGATGCCTAGAAACACTTTACACTATTTACGATGTCATGGAAGCAGCAAGGGCTTCTTTCGTGTGTCTGCGTATGCATAGAGGGAGATTGGGAAGGAAGGAAGTCGTAGAAGAGGAGTTAACTGCATGCATATCTGGCGGACGAGTGTTTTTAGGCTGCCAAGGGGAAGAACCGATTGATGGAGAGGGACAATTATTGTTCTTCGCCTGCCGCAAGGTGTAGTTGCCCCCACACTATCCTATCTAGTGAGAAGCAAGCACTGGCGTAGGCGTAAGACCAGTAGTGTACACAAGCAACTTGCGATCGCCACCTCCAAAGCTGCGTGGCATGCAATCAAACCTTATGATTTGACATTTTCGCGACTAAAGCATTAAATTATTAGTGACATTGACTTGTTAAATCGCTAGGACTGCTGGTTTCGGCCTCGGTCACAGAGAGGTGGCCAAATTGCACTTTTGCTTCATTTTGCGTTTAAGAAAGTCTTAAGGCGCTACAATTGCCTTACAGATCAATTTATGTTTTCGTTTTTACTTTTTAAATGCATATATTTGCTGTTCTATGTAAAATTTTGCAGAAAATGTTTTCATAAATGCATATCTGCCACTTTCTTTTTTTACCTTCGTATGCAATTGCGTTTTTAATTGCAGATTAAAAAGCAGGCAAACTGTTTTACAAAGTTTGTGTATTCTGAAGACGAGCTATAACGGTGTACAGTTGTTAGCGTAACAGCTTTTAACACGGTTAACCTAAACGGTAGCAATGTTGGGATATTTCCAAGTTTTTTTGCTTGTTTGTCCTTCTTTTTCGCTGCGTCATACACTCATGCATCGGGTCCTACGATTTTTGCTTTTTGTCCCTAGTGCGGTGGTGAGGCAGAACTTGATGAGTCTGTGGAGTGGTAGACAGTGAGGGACTATCGAGTCATCCATGGAAAACATTCATTAATTAGTCCTGCAATGTGGACCTCAGCGCTTACGACACCGGTGTGGTTGACGGCGTGGCGTTGTGGTGGCTGTCACTGTTGCGGCACGGGCATGAGGTGATGGTACGGGCGCATGCTGAGCAAACGAGATGTGTGCGAGAATAGAGGTTAGCCGATAGGCAAGCTTATTATCTTGACGGAAAAGGATGATGAATAGCGGTTATGGTTGCGTGACGTTGAAATATAAAATGATGAGGAGTGTCTCAAAGTCAGGTCTTGTCTAGGTCCTTTCCGTGAATTCGGGTTTTTTTCAGTTTTGCAGTTGAACGTGTATGTTTCCCTCCATACCTTTTGCTTATTTTTTAATGGGACCTATTTGTTAATAGCCTCGTGCACGTATGTTTGCATTTGGGTGTGCTGACGTTGGGCTTTCTTGGTGAATGCGATTTACAGAAGGGAAATGGACAAGCTTTCGTTGTTCAAGAATAGCACCTTCGCATTCGTTTGTTATGCTGAGCAGTTGTGGAAGGACCTGATTTAAATTGTCCTGGTAATGTTTTGTTGGAGTGTCAGTTATTTGAGTAGGAAAGACTAAGGCTGACGAGGTCTGTTTTAGTACAAATATGAGGAGAACGCACAAAGCACATGGCTTTACTTGGAGCTAAAGACGTTGTAGGTTTGTCCTCGAAGCTTGCATTTTGCTCACGGGACTTGCGAGCACAGTCTCCGTGTGTTTAAGGTAGTTCGCCGATCATGGATGGTTTATGATAATGCTAGTGCGCAATCGTAATAACCGACTCTCGTTCCATTGTGGTAACTGTTGACAACCGTCGCTTATAAACGTCGTGGCAGCTTTACCAGGCTGCCATCGGTCAGCTTGCATCGTTGAGGACGGTGGCAGTGGCAAACAGGAATGGAGTGACCCAGTGTGCAGGTGTGATGTGTTTGTGGGAGAAACTGAGAATGATCAATCACTGCAAGTCCAACCTGCTTCCATAGATTTATATGTACAAGCAGTATCTCTTATTAGTAAATTGTGCAATTTGTTTGTCAACATGTGTTGCAGTGAGTGCAATCAATGTGTAGAATAGGCAATGCACAATGACTTCATTGCCAATTACTTGTGTCCATTTCAAATCGTGCCATTTTGAATATGTTTGTGAGCGTGTGTTGTTAAACAACGATGTGGTGGTTGACGGTGCTAAGCGTATTGTGGCCACGTAAGGCAAGGGATTAAGCTTGTCGCTGCAAGCTTGTGATTTGACAGTGGGTTTCAGACTAGTAGTCGTGTCGAGGCTTAATTGTTGCGTAGCTATGGTGGTCTTGGGAGCCTAATTTCGTTGACAGAAGTTAGACTTTGTTTTGCTTTAGGGCCAGTACTTCGTCTGGCAACCATGAAGACGCGTGATGGTGAACACATCTGACCCGTGTCCTACGGAATGCGCATTCACCATGGGGAATGAATTGGAGGAGAGGAGGACAACAGATGCGGCACAATCATGAGGGGCAGCACTGAGGACGACGTAGGAAGGTGGAGACGAGAAGTAAGTAATGCGTTGGTCATTTGTTTGCACACTTACTGATCAGATATCCCACAGTTGTGCCTTCGTCGAGTTGTGGAAATGTGAAATGGACATGCATTTCGCTTAAGTATGGTGTCTGTGGTCTGAGGGTGGGAGGTAGTGGGAGCGAATCGGTATCTCGGGCTTGAAGGTCACATTACCTGCCCTTGATTAGGGCTGTTGAAGGGTTGGTTAATGGGCTTGTCAGCTGCTCCCGGCTTGAGCGGTAGCTGATGAAAACTCGACATTCTATCTTACTGCGTAGTTGGCCAGCTGGTTTGTGAGTTGAATGATGACAGCACAGCAAATGCATTGCACAGTCGAACTGGGTGGGTGAAGAGCAACGATTGAGCCGGCGTCTCGAGTAGGTGACTAGTCCATTGCCACAGTCATTTGTGGCAGTCAGTACGCACGGGACATGTCAAGATGATCGCATTGCAGATGTGCTAGTCAAAGAGGGAGCCAGGAATGGTACAGTGCTAAGTCACTGCGAGCAGAAGTGGAAGAGGTAAATGACAGCGACGTGCTCACACCAAAGCTGGCAAAGATGACTGTGCAAAGCCCGTATTTGGACCTTACTAAGGGTTGGGAGCGTAGGAGGGAAGGAAATGGTGGGCGTAGGTTGATACCGTTCTAGTGTCTTCGCTATATGGATTAGTCTAAGAGTTGGCGCCTATCACACCACGTTTGCTGCCAAAAGCGTAAGTTGGAGCGACACTTATGTTTGAGTGTACATCACCAGATAAGACCCATTTGTTTAGATTTACCATGGCAAGAAGGTAAGTAGGTGGGTGAATGGGAGTGTGAGAAGTGGGTCAACCGCACGTTCTATCAAACGAATGAACTTGCTTCCCGAGGTGCATGGGCAGGCAGGTGTGTGCTACCAGCGATTAGAGTGGCTGGATTTATGTTCCTCGATCATTCTTTTTCTCTAGCACATCGTTTGATGAAATGGGCGGTAGACTCTGCTTTCCTTCCATCCCTCTGCCTGCTAGCGAGCACTTCGCATTGGTGATATGGATGAAAGAAAAGGAAGAAGTAAGAAAGAAGCGTATTCGTCGAACGACTCTCGGCTAGTACTGAGGACTACCTAGTAGTCAAGCCTCCACCTATTGCAAATGTGTTACGTGACTAACCGGATGAGGTGGTCAGTCTGGCTAGTAACTAACTGATTCCTCCTCAAATTCTAGTGGCTGTCAGCAGACATGGAACTGGGTGGGATTGTGGCTACTTTCCACTTTTATTTACGCACCAACATCGACAACGCAGACACCCATGTCCTAAAGCATCGTTGTCTGCTGTTGAGTAACTGGTTGGCAGCCCATAAATGCTCCCAGCTAAATGCACAAATGCCAGTTCAGGAAAGCCGATTACTTTCTTCCCAACATGCTTCAACTCATTGGTACCTGAAAGGATGACAGTGCTGTGTACTTGTAGAACTACATCCTCCATCTCCTCCTCCTCAGTCAATCGACTCCACAGGTCGGTCGATTTTGCACAGCAGGGAGCTGACGTTAGTCGGCATTCACCAAGCATACAGCAACGGTTTAATTAGTCACAGAGTAAATGGCCACCTTTCTTCAACTTTGCTTGAAGCGCTTTCCACATAAGCACCTACCAACCTGCCTACCTGCCTACCTCAATCCTATCTACACTATCGCTTCTCCTCTCCGAACCCACCCTCGCCCACAGTTTCATAGCTTACAACTCCCACTTCTGTGCAGCTCACTACTTCACTGCTCTCTACTTCTCCTTCTCGCCTACACCCTTACAAGTCCTGGTCTTCACCCTTCCTTCAATTCACCCATCTATCTACCCATCTAATGTGATTGCGCATCACACGTCCCTCGACATTACAGCCGCCTATGAGCACGCACATCTGTATTAATGCTTTTTCTTGCTAAGAAGAGAGTAAGTAGGCCTTTCAGGTTCTTCATGCTCCTCCGAGAGCCAACTAACAGTGATTGTTGATGACCACAGCACAACCGCATGCAACACATGCACAAACACAGTACGAAACAATCTCTGCAGGACCTTCACAACCCATCACATGCAGTTACTACCCACGCTTAACACAGACAAGTCACCCAACCAGTCAGTTTTCTCCCAACAAATGAAAAGGTATACGCAGATGTTCTCCACCGCCTTTATCATCTTAAACGCAAACAATCCTATTGCTAGGGTTCACATCTCATACGCACAAGACCTAAGTAAGAACATAGAGAACTTTCAATTATGTTGGTCTCCTGGTAAGAGAAGTTGAACATGCGCATAGTAGACATTGAAGGAGCCGAGGAGGGCTGCCTTATGAGCCTCCTCTTCTGTGTGTATATGCACATGCAGATGAGCCGAGCCCGTCGACGCTGCCTGTGCGCGGCACCAAGTCTTCATGCTGTCGCTAAGTGTGCAGTTAAATAAGCTCAGCGTCACCAACAACACTGTGCGTTTCAGAGGGGCGCCAGTAGGATGCGAATGAGTAGTTGGAGACAGTGCACCATTATCATTGTTTTAACCAACATGGGCCTCACCCACCTTGCCGTAGTCCTACCCATCTCAGTCGATCACATCCGCCAGTAGGTTGAATGCACATTGCTTATCTTATTCTACCTCTCCCATGCCCACTTCCACCTGCCACCATCTTCTCCTCCTCTTTACTCACCTCTTCGCCTCCTGAGGAGGAGGACGAAGAGCCGTTATAATTAATACCCACCAACTACTCCGGTACGTCGTCAGGTTTACATTTCTTTACTTTCTATGTCACCGTGCCTACGTGCGACGTCGACGTTGTGGAATGAAGGAACACCAAGGCTTGATGCTGGTAAGTGTGCACTCAACCAGCAGGATTAGATGGGGACACTACGATCATCATAGCCGTCAGCACCAACGCTGCCCTGGCCTCACCCATTTCGTCGCCATCTTCCCCATTCCATCGGCCATACTTGAGCTCTACGCAGATTAGAAAGACAAAAAGGAAAATACAATCAATACCATTGAGTTGGGGAGGGATAAAGTGCTAAGAAAAATGTTCACCCACCTATAACCCCGTCCACACAAGCAATGCCGCAGCTTTTCAACAAAGTTTGCCATTCATCGTATGTTCTCTTGTTCCTTGTTCCTTCCTCCTCTTCTTCAAGGCGAACATGGGATAATACGAGTTTTACCAACCGCGCAATGCTACGATCAGAGTGACACGTAGCATCATAAGTCTTCTCCCAAGCACCTTCCTCAGTCGACTGCCATCACTGCTGTCTCCTCCTCCCTTCACACGAAAGGGTCGCTATCAACGTCGACGAAAACATTCACCACAAATACTAAGTTAGTGAGTAAGTAGTGTGGCACCAAGAGTGCACGAGAGAGAGGAAGAGAGAGAAGAATAAAGAAAGCAAGAAAGACAGTGAAGTGATAACGAATATGGAAAAAGAAGTAGGCATAGAACAGGTGGCATACGATTTGATTTAGCCATTCAACACGCATGCGGGCATCGACAAAGCAGACGATGGGGTCGCCGAAAGCAGTGCTGACGACGACAACTCATCTCCATTGCTGCGATAATTTTTATGGACAGCCGTCAACACACCACACTACGACCAATCAAGACTCCGACATGACATGCTCATTGCTGTTGCAGTAGGATTGCACGACGTGATTTTAGTGCTTGTCAGATCAGAGCCAATAAAGCGAGGTCATAACGAAGCACCACATGTGTCGCAGCGATCCACAAGAATTATTGCAAAAAACTGGCCAGCTTATCTCCTCATCACTATCGCCTCGCTGTGACGAAGCACAGCACAACGCAATCGGTTCGAAATTGCCGCTTCTGCCAATAGTAGTAGTTACGCAAGTGCAAGATCAACTTTCATAACATCCCAAACAACACCTCAGCAATTGCAATAAATCAGTTGCAAAAATTCTGCATATAATGAACAAGGTTGTGCACAGTGACGAATGCAGCATACATTTAAGCTGAAAAAAGAAAGAATTAAGGCTGCGTCTTCGACTGCAACGCTACAATCGATATTACTAAAGCTCGGCGTACAGAGGTTTGAGACATTAATATATGGTCTTATGATGCAAAACGATTTGTCAGGCATCTAAAGCGTCGTGTGGGGGTAGATAGAGGCAGTGGTATCAGAGCAAGCAATGATCTCATTCACGTT
>JADWOT020000461.1:0-22431 GCA_036345935.2 Taenia hydatigena
TCACTGCAACGCCCACATGTGGGCGTCATTAAAAATGCCCCCTGGATACGCATCGACAACTCGTATCGAATATGACAATTGGTCTTACAGATAACAATGCATACGCAACAAAGCATCATAACCACACTCCCAATTGCTCCACACCTACTTCATATCGGCATCACCCCGTGTCATAGTGGCAAAAGCGGCAACATCCAAACATCTTAGATTTAACAAACGAGCCAAACCAATCATTGTAAGAAGATGATAGCATCTGATCAACTTATCTAACATGCTTACCAAGTTACAGGTTCGCCCTTGTTTCGTTCTCGCGTGGCACTCACACCGCACTCATCGCTCATAAGACTTCATCCACACTGAAGAAGGTAACTTTCCGTATTTTCAATCAATAGAATAACTGCGACCCCACAGCCTTCGACGACGACATCCATATTCCCCCTTGCCATTGCCACCGACGCCGAAGATGGGTGTTGTTGGCAGTCTGATGAGTCTGCGATGTAGTTAAAAAGCGACCCATCATCATCCACCATCCCCACATTCTCATCAAATCAATGAGCACACCAAAAAAGCCGACAGCGTCCCAATTAAAAAGGGCATCGCAAAACATGGAAAGTCGAATATTACACCAAGCAACACTGTCGAAACAAGTCAATGTGCTATTGAGTGACATCTCGTCTACGCGTTCCACCACAGTGGCAGAGCATCTGCACTCAAGGACCATAGAAGAATGACCACCAGTAGCGTAGTCAATGTAGACGGGCTTCGTCTCACTCCCTATGGCCAGTGGGCAGGAATACATGAGCTTGCAATTTACTTCAGCGCGAATTGCCACCCCACACACACCGATCTCCCATCGCATTACAAACGCAATCACATCAAGAGCAGCCACGCACCACTTGGGGCTGAATCTACTCAATACTTTATCTGATAACTAAACATCGTACCAGCTGGTTCTTCATTCTTCTTCGCGCTGCATTTTCAGCCAGCTCCCTTCCTCCTGTCTGCTCACTTCCCACAGCATATGCTATCGCTTCTCCACCACATCCTACCACATCAATACCTGTCCAATTACGCCAAACTTGTAGGAGCCAAGAGCAGTGGGCCAGTAGATATTCCATCCCCGTTGCAGCCTCTAACAAGCTGCAATAAAGGAATGAAAGCACCACATCTATGCACATCTGTTTAACCACTTTGTGTTTACCAACTTGCCACGCATGGCTTGACATTCAATGAGTCCCGGTTTCACAAGTGCGTTGCCTATAACTCGTTTCAAATTACCCCGTTAACGTCCCGTTAAAACAAACCCAACTAAAAGTGTGACTAGGAATTTAAAGCTACTTAATCCCAATGTACAAGTTCCGCTAAAGCCCTTCGGACATACAATTTCATTCCCCCTAGATCCAGTCCTTTGTGCCTGGCTGAGAACCGGACACCAAGTCATGTCGAAGCTGAACCCACGACCAAGTGGATACTTATATCTTGCAAATGCGCTGTATTAAGGAAGGATTTAACACACCTAGGGACTCAGGCTTCAACCACTGATATAGATTTTAATGAGTAATTCAAATGCGAAGTGCCTAACGAGCGCAATCCACTTTTTGCTATGCATTAGTTATAAAAAGATTTGGCGATCTAAGGCAAAAGCAAAATACTGATAAAAAACGCGTGCATTAGAATATTAACGCATAAAAGGGAATGATGACAATTCGTAAACTGAGATTCATTCTCACTTGGGCAACGTTCGAAGTAATGTTAGTGTTAGTCGATAGTGATTCCACAGTTATGACAAACGCTTCACCGCGGAAAGCAAACTGCCGTCGGATCCAGGGTCTCCAATGTCCTTAGCAAGAAGAAAAGCGAAATGATAGATACATTTCCAACTACCTTCAACATATTATGCTACATTTGTCAAAATTTACTGTTAGTAAGAAACAGACCATTTAAAACACCATCGCAGTAATCTTATTTAATCGCTTAAACCACGTTGCAGCATAAAAATTTACCGCAATTTCGCATTACATCTAACAGTAACTTAATCTTTTCCTTCGCGATCAACTTGGCGAATAGGCGCGCGCAGAGTCGAATAAATGAGTACATGCATATAAATAAATGCTTACCCAAAACGACTGAAAATAATGCGACAACTTAGTGGACTCTCAACTTCTTCCACAAATCAAGCCCCACTAATAACTAGCAAAAAGTCAGCGCGATAAAAATAACAAACCATTCAATGCGAATAGTAATATCATTCTCCGAAGTACCTGACCAACCCACACGACAAATTAGACTAATAAAAAATGGTTCCCATAGAGTGCCACAAACCAACCATGAAACACTCGTACGCCGAGCCGTGATAATATCGAGCTTAGCAATGCATTCGAACACAAGTGGCACATTTAAGCACAAAATGACAGCCCTCCCGTGCATATTTTATTGCAAATCATTGTTGAATTCGAGCGATCAATAGCATCACTTTGACGCACTATAGTACAATCACTAGCACAGTTAATCCTGCGTACATTTTAGTGACCCTATCAATAGATGAATCAACTGACTTTCTTCACTCGCTCCCTGGGTCCTGTTGTAACACAGAATTTGTTTTCAATAACAGCTAAAAATACTAAGGTGAAGAAACGAGCATTTAACGGTAATAATGGTTGCTGCTGAAATGCCTGAGTACAACTGGCATTTTTTTCAAGCCAATGTAATTCTATCCAAAATTTTGGTTAGCTGTAATCTTAAGGTTGATAGCAATACCTATTTCCAAAGTTGGCTTTTTGCATAGCGAATAGCCTCTGCATATACCCGGCGGTATACATGAAAGCTTGAGATTTGTCGTGGTTGTGGTTGCTGTTCGTGATTTGCACTTTGCTTTGAAGGAAGTGGATGTGTGAGTATCCATTATAAAGTCTTATTTGTTTACTTTGTGTATGTCTAGAAGTATGGCTTGGCTTGAAGGTGTGGTTATGGATTTTTGGCTTGCTGCAATCATAGTTTCTGTATTGCCTGTGGTGGCATGCTCGAATTCTGTTGTCCACTTTGGTCTGATAATAGTATCGACAATGTCCTTCCTGACGTAGGTGACTTGTCGCGGTATGGTTGAGATTGCTTATTTTGATGGGTGCAAGTTTTTTAAATTAAGACAAAGATTGAGGGCTCGGATTTTCTTTTTGGTTATGTATCTCATTTGTATGCATGAAGTAACCTGTCGAACTGCTCCAGATGATTTTAGGATAGCGTTTTAGGTTCTATGAGAATTGTTTTGGGAGGCCATAAAGTTGAGACGAGGAAACCTTAACCTTGTTTCTTAATGCTACAGGTACGGGCAAATCTGTTGGGAAGAACTGACAAATGATACAACAATTGCGGAATGTAGCTCCCTGTGTCTTGATTTGGCCTATAGCGCATCAATGAATTCAAAAATGTGAATTTTTAGTAATTCTAGCAGTTAAGCGTGGAGGTGTCTCGCTTCCTATGGTCCAGCCCAGATAACTGTTGTTGACTTTGATGAAAAGTAAGGGCGAACACTCACGTGCTAACTTTGGTTAATAAACCTAGAAGTTTACTTTTTTTCGCTGGCTCTAAATGGGCTTTAGTGCAACTCACACATCTTTTCATCGATTGTAAAAACATACTATTGTTAGGGTTAGAGGGGATGCATTATGATTTAGTCATCAAGGTGCCGAAGCGCCAGCTTGTACTTGATTCCCGCTCTGCTATCTGATTTAAGCTTTTTATTGTAGGAACTTCATTTCGGTCTAGGTAAATCTCATGCATTTGGTCAATGCTGAGGCAGAGGCGGAAGCATTTCTTCGTGAGAGCACTTTCTTCGTCTCCTGTAAAGGCCTTCGCTCCCCGTTTCTTAGCTGCAAGGGTTAATGATGATGTCTACTCTGTACGATGCAGTCATTGGAGGGTTGAAAGAGTGTGCGCTCCTTCATCGTCCATATTGACAGCATGCAATTCATTCGACGCTCCTTGCATGGGGCAGCGAACCACAGTCTCATGGCAACAAGTACGTGCGTGGAGGCGAACGATCAAAAGGCTGTTTTTTCGGTGAAACTACGGGTGTCAACTACTCGATCCCTTTTTCATCTCTTTGCTGAGTCGTGGGTGCAGCTGATGTTTTGATGACTGCCGTCCAGTAGTAGCTACAGTGAGTGTTTGCTCCCTCTTTCCGCCCACCAACGCCACGCATTTGATGTCTTTATTTTATTTAAATAGGCTCGACGCCAACCATGTATTGTTGGTTCCTTATCGGTTTGTAATAATTAACCGAATTTAAGGTAGTAAGGTAGACGCGGGAGCTTTTTTGGTAAGGAACTACACTTGTTTTTTGTGAACAATTTTTTATGTCGACTGGATAATGAAGCACGTGGGCTGTGATAGGCCTGTAGTAAGTCATATTGCGTGAGCTAATCATCTGTAGTGTGCTGTATGCTTCGTTCATATTTATGGTGGAATGCAGACGCAGTTGTCGACAATGAATCGTTTGCTTGCAAAAGACCGAACGTTGGTGATGCCTTCGATCTGTCTACTCGATGGGGTTCCGACGCGACTGGGGGATGTTTGCGAGAAACTTCTTAAGATTAGTCAATCGGCGGAAGGGAAATGCTACGCCTCATCATCAAACCGCGGCTGCACCCACTAGCACTTCATTTTCTCGTGGTATCAGCAACAGGCAAAACTCAGGCATGTCTTCCTCTCGTCCTGTAGCCATTAGCAACCATCTCAACTTGCAGCTGTTTATGTCGCTGCGGATGCAGTTAGATGGACGCCTTGATAGAGGCACTGACGGATCTGTGTGTGTGTGTCGCAGCTTTGTAGTACGTAGCTGAACTGAGTACTTGTGGCCTATTGGAGATTCGCAGAGTCTTATGGGTGAATGAGTGGACGGTTGAGAACTTATGCGTTTGCTGTGGAGGTTGATGATGTCGATCCCGGCATTTGAGGTTCTGTTTGTTTTTGGATTTTGGCACTCAGTTAAATTTTCTTTGGCTGCGCCCATTGCTGACGATACTTATCTTTACTACCGTTCTGGATTCACGCATTTATCTTACCTCCTTCCACCAGTTTTGCTGTGCTTTATAATGCATCAGTTTTCACGTCTACATAGTCGCTGTGCTACTGATGAGTTTGTAAGTAGCTAAGACTAAGGATTCTGTGGAGTATCTACCAGCAGACGAGTTCAAATGTTTCCAAGACACGTCAAGCATTATTCTTTGGGGTCGTGGACATCTAAAGATTAGGCTTACTGTCAGTTGCCTGCCACATCAAAGAACTTAGAACCTGATTGTAGTTAATCTTCCTCTGTAGTGTTAAACGTCAAATACGGCACGACGATGCAATTGGGAGGAGGTTACATGTCGTTATTATTTACCTCGGTAGCAACAAACTACCTCTACGTTCGCTAGTTTACCACTGTATAATGCAGATGCGCATCGAGAAAAAGTTGTCCTATGAGGGCGGATTCCGCTTAAGACACATGTGTTGATCACCCATTGTAAGCACCTGCGACAAGTGGGTTTTGGGAAGAGGAGGTGATTATTCGAGAGGAAGGATCAGTGTCTGACATCAAGAAGAGTGCATATCATTCCAATGCAAACGTGGCATTGCGTTTAACAAATGAATTAAAACAAGAGGACGAAAGAGCTGCGCGAATTTATTTCATTTAAGGTCAAACGCAAAATGTGCATCTCACAAAATTGGGCTGGAAGAAGCACAGTCACTACAGCTCGATATGTGGTTAGCCTTAACAGGTAGCACATCTGTTGAGTCGCACTGAATAAACTTTAGAATAAGCAGTTTCGGTGGTGACGATGGGCTCATCGGTTGCCTTCGCACGACCACTTCCCCATCAATTTGTGCATAATGCGTAAGATCGGAGAAGTAGATGTCACTCAAAATGCGTGCAAGTCCTGTACTTCCCAACTCGAATTATGCTGCTCATTGTTAATTGCTTTGAGGCGAGAACATGTCCATCGAATTCGCGCAGCATCGGACGAAGTATCGGTGATTCCATTACTGCGAAGCTGAATGTGGGTCAGGTACACACTGGCAAATCTTGTTGATGCAAGGCATGAATACTCGCTTCTTAAGTTTACTTTTCCCTATGTGATATTTTCCTTTGTTTGGTGGAATTCCACAGACAAGATGAAAGTGAGTAACAGCTCTTAATAAGGCGACACTACCCTCTGACAAATCCAATGAAAGCTCTCACCCTCACTTCAAGGACACAAAGCTAGCCATTCAAGCAATTCGTACTTAACCTACCAGTATGGCATTTACGATGTTGATAGGAGTGCTTTGACCTATGTTTTACACGACTATAATCCATGTTCTATCCTTAGTTAGTAGAAGAGTAGAGTCAAGCTGGGCTATGCCCAATGCCACTCTTATGAGCCGTGACATTGTCATCTGATGAAGACAGTCATGTCACAGTTATCCACCAATCACAAACCCCGATTTCATGCGACAGCGTAAAAGCAGTAGAAGGAGGGAGGGAGGAAGGACTAAGTTGATGCGTCTCTTCCACAAGACTCTATACCTACGCATTGAATGTCATGTAAACGAATCGCTTGTGAAGATGCCCGCAAATAAGTCACTTGGGTGCTTCAAGACAGTGTTTACGGGGAGAAGAGTCAGAGGAGATGAATGACAGGCCTTTATCATCGTTCGTGGTTTGTAATCAAACAGGTGGTGCTGGAAGGTTTTGAATGAAGTGCAAATATCACTGAATGGGAAGGATTGTTTTTTGCAAATTTTCTTCCGTCTCCTGCGCTGTCCTCTTGAATGATGCTTACTGAAATCCACTTAAAATGTATGATGAGATTGCACCCGGTTCCGAGGTTCGAAGAGGGATGCTTATAATCCGACCTCAAGTGATGCAGGGCTGCCTACCTCGGCATCGTGCAGAATCGCTGGCTCACGTCGTAGGCTGCGAAGTGGATGAATGAGAGTCAAAAGCGGTTGTCAGGGTGAAAGTGAAAGACATATTTGTCTATCAATTGCAATGACCCAGCAATGGAAGGTTCTGCTGCTGTTGCTTGCCCTTTTCTTGCCTTCCTATACCCACCACCCATTTCGTCAACAGCTCCTACGCGAAGGCTTGTTGAAGCCACTACCAAATGCGTGAGTGGCCTGTGCTCTTCTCAGCAGACGCTTCCTTGCTGACTCACCCGCCTTCGGTGGTTGGTCAATGGTTGTTGGATCAATACAATCGATAAGACCACCTGCCGTGCATTCGTTGCGTATTGGTTGTCTACCTGGCTGATCGGTTCATTTACCAATCCACTCGACCCACGAGGAGTTGGGCTGCGAACGATCTCACGGATGGGTGAGTGGAAAATGATTTTTGCATTTACTCAAGTTTATGTTGTGTAGGGCTGTCGATTGTTGTAAAAATATGCTAATTATTGTAAAGCATCGCCGTCGAATGTGATATTATTACTACAGGTCGGTGTAGGAGTGTCTTAACTCAGCGACGGTGTTTTGTTGCGAAACGATTTTGCATTTATTCAACTTATTGTGCATGAGAGCCAGCCCATTTTGAAAACCAATGCCACTATTTATAGGTCCACTCCACCCAGGATCCTTTCATGTCCTCAGAGGGAATCGGCTGACATTGTAGGCGAATGTAGCTGAGAGGGATATTGTTGATCTTTATGCTAGATTTGTGCAATAGGCAAATCTAGCAATTGTTCGGCTATGTTTGTCTAAGAGATCGCAACTGTAAGGTATAACATTGGCAAATCCAAGTCACGACATGTAGAGGACCATTTGATGAGAATTCGGGGCATGACAATGATTGTCACATCAATATGTAGCAGCCCATATCCAAATCTAGTGAAGAATGTTTTCCATTTGGCAAGGCAGTACACCTGTTAGTCAAACGCATGTCGGCGTTAGTCAAGATGGCCAGTTTTTGACTACATCACCGACCGCGTCGTCATTGCTGCCACTGGAGACGTCCTTTGAGATAGCACTTATATTGCACTTCCACCAACGCACTTTATCTAGGCGTTTCTGCAAACACATTAGAGCACACCGACAAAAGAGCTGCAAGAGAGTTGAATTGGTTTATTGGCAATTATGCCTCTTCGATTCGCCATCACTTCACCATCATCCTCTCCGTCCATCCGCTTCCCTTGGCCTAATTTATATCGTCTGTTGATCTTTTCCTTCATTCAAATTGAGGTGGGCACTTTGATGTGGAGCAGAGAAGTGTCTGAATTTTCAAGAGGTAACCAGCTTAAGGGAAAGCGTGGGAAAAAGAAGTCAAGTTAGGCAATTTCGATAGGGCGACGCATTTTAATCGAAGCACATTGGCATTGTCTCCTCCGCATGCACAATAATGCAGGAAAGTGGCTTGAGGTGGAAAAGTACAAAGGCAGGTGATGCTTGCCCTTGCGAAAGCACCACCAACAAGGAATGATGTGCGAAGCCCACATCAGTCGGCGGCATTGGGAGGCAGCCACTACGCGACACGTGCGAGCAATCGATTTACACGTGCCAGCTTCAAAGAGGTCAATCCTACTCGCACATAAAGCCTCCGAATATGCTTTGCTGCGCTTTACTTCATCTGCTCCTATTCATTTCGCTACAATGCATCGTTCCTGCTATTCAGTTCTTCATCAGTGCCTCCGCCCCAATTCGTTTTCTACTCGTCTCCGGTCTCCTTTTTGTTCTTCATTTCCGTCGTTTTTTCGTCGGCTCCTACCTCCCACCCCGCCGTTTTCGAGACGTCAGAGGACCAAACCAGCTAGATATAGTAGAAATTAGGGGTAAGTTGTGCAACCAAGCCCCCTTCTCCTCCCCTTGCGCCACCTTGCTATTATTCTGCCTTGCTTCATTTGCGTGCGTCATGTCGCTGTTATTGCATCTGGAATCCTATGTGAAACGCGTAGTAAGGGGAAGCTGTGCTTAGTTTCTTTAAGTATGTTGTTGACACGAAACTCATATTCCCTGCATTAAGCTGAATGCTTCATATTTAACTCAGTCAAGTGGTTAGGTGAGTGGGTGAATGCAGCAATTCATGAAAAGGTGGGAGAAAGGGAGGAAATAAAGAGGGCTGCATTGAAGCGCCGTGCGGAGTCATCCAACGGTGTCCGCTTTCAATCCTCCTTCCCCATCTTTCACTCTCTCTGCTTCGCGTCTATCGCAATCGTTCCTTTGTCTCTTTCAGATGAACATGCAGATTACTTCACGTGTGTAGACGAACTGCATGCGCCTCTGGTGTCGTTTGTGATGCGAGGCAAGGATTCGTCCAAGCACGATGTAGCGAATTGGCACCAGAGGCACCCATTTTTAGCTGGTTCTCACGTGTGCTGACGAGCACTGAATAAACGGTGGCAGCAGCAGCAGCAGCAGCAGCAGCAGCAGACCCAGTGGAGTGCAGCAATGTGTCGCATATCCATGTCGCACTGTGGAAGCGGTGTAGCACGTTGCTCATGGCTAGGCCTAACTAGATCACACTAGATTGCACTGGAATATAGCAGGCTAAATTAGCCATCTAAACTATATTGTGACAGGCTTGGATGAATTAGAAAAGAAGGGCGCGGGTCGACAGAGCCTTATGTTTAGTGACGCCTTCCTACGATACCATTCAAGTCAACTGCAACACCCTGACTTGGCTCGCCTAATCGGCCCGACACAACTGCGTGCGATGTGACATGAGGCCTTTCCTTTTTTCCTCTCAGATATTAGGGATCGTAAGGCACACACAAGAATGGGGTCCGATGGCATCCTCGGAATGGAGGGATGGGAGCCCACCTGTCGCCTCCTTCTTTCCAACACCCCACTTCAACGCGCCTTTGGTGAGTGCCACCTTTGCCCTCCACTAGGCTGGATATGCTCTCAAGTGTTGCGTCTTGCATTACATCATAATGTGTGTGCTCCATGCATTCAAGTCACTCTAGGAAGAGGAACGTGTAGTCGCCTGCATTTCATTTCCTTACCTTTGGCTTCCCACTTTAGCGCCACGAGAACACCTTGTTCCTCTGGCTCCCTCTTGGTTTTCTTCTCTTCATTTTCTTCGAATTCAACATCAGGTCGCCCCTGCCTTCTCCTCCTACCTCATCCTCTGCAAACGTCCTCTTAGTAAGTCACTTTTATCGCTCTACTGGTCTTACCTTTGATTATGACGTGAATAAATAGTGCCAAGATTCCTAACCTAGAACAGACTAGCACAGACTAGACTGAATCTGACTAAATCACACTGTACTGATGACCAACAGTTGCTTTGGCATAGCTTAGCTTGAGTTGTCAAACACCTTCTATCTCCAACCCTACACTGTTGCTTTAGTTTGTCCCGCACCATCTCCTCTTTGGTCTATCTCCTATTCCTACACTTACTTGCTCAAGAGCGAAGGTGAGCGCGTCGCTTCTACTGCCAACTTCGTAATTTCTGCGCTGGCCGCCAAACTGTTAGGTACTTAACTTACTGCCTACTCGTTGTTCTTCTTGTAGAGATAGTGTCAGCGTGGCACCTTACAATAACGGGTAAGCATGTGTCCTCGCCTCTTAAGTCCACATGCATACTCTTCACTGTGCAGGTGAACACTGTGTGTTGGCATCTGTTTGACTATCTGTCCGAATTTTGTGTGTGTGTGTGTGAATGTGTCACTGCCCATTTCCCATTTTTGTTCTTTTAGGGAGTCGCATCAGATGGGGTAGCATGGATACAGGTAGGCACGTCTGTCTGTGCCTTTATCCTTGAATGTATCAGAGTGCAAAGGCACATTCGTCGCATTGCCGCCTTCAAACCTGTCCTTTTAGACGACCAGATTGACAGTTCCATACTGGACGAAGTAAGCTCTCCCTTGGTCGTTCGTTGGATGGCTAGTTGGTTTGAACTCAACACATCGCCACCACTCCACCATCCACCATTTTAGATTGAAACGGACCCCTCGATTTGTGAACAGGAAAGTACCGAGACGGCCAGCTTGCATCTAGCCCTGCAGGAAGAATTAGGCGGGCAAGAGGCACACAAAGGCAAAATCAGTAACGCGAAGCGTCGAACCAACGTAAACTTTCAGGCCAGATGGAGACACCTCGTCTCGATGATCACCACCAGTTGGTGTTATCCATGCGGGCACGTAAGAACGAAGTGCACCAAAAGTGGTGATGCGTTGGAAGCGACAATTAATGGCGAGTCGTGATGGGAGGGCCTGATTCGTCGCTAATATTGCAACAATTAGCTGTGCCATAAAAGAGCACCCTGCCATTTGTATGTAGTCGTCTCATACAGAAAAAGCTGAAATTGTAAGTATTTAGACAGGGAACATCGCATGCAAATGCAGGAGACACCTTATTGCTGATACTATCGAGCCTGGTGGAGAGATTACTTGGAGGCTTTGATTTGGAAGAGGCTTGTTGGTGAAATCTGCCTTGGTATCGCCGTCTATGCATCTGCTTACAAACATGTTGGTGGCTTTGTTTAAGCAAGCAATGGCGCTGTTCCTGCTTGGCTTTATCACTGAATGCCTAATCTATTGACAACTAAGTGTGGAGCTTCGTTTGTGATTCTCTCTCCTCTTCTGGAAGTCAAATGAAAAAAAAAATGGCAGGCGGAAGTCGTTTTAACATTTACTCACCCTCTTCCTCAGGCAGCATCCAAAGTTTGCAAATCAGTGACATTTTGCATTTGGAACAATACGTGTTCTCTGGTGTTTGAACGACAGGCTCCCTTCTGATGGTCGATTCCAGCCTACTGCTTGGGGAGCGCAAGCTGAACTCCAGTGAAGGAGGTAGTGGACAATGCGGACTCGACAATAGCCAGCAAGGGATCAGCAGGCACAACGTCAAGTCGTGGCATCAAATTGAGCAGTTCCGGACAATACGGAACAGGTTGATGGATGGGTTTTATGTTGTTTGGTGAACTATGCGAGATGGTCGCAAGTGGGAGTGCCTCCGAAAGCAAACAAATCAACCAACTTCCACAACTTCTTGCCCCAATTTCGCCTTTACTCGGTTGCATCTGCTTTAATGCATCTCGACAACCGAAAATGCTGTTTTTAGAGTGTCCTAACTGTGACACAGATTCAGGCCCGTAAGGCGACAAGGACGATGACGACGACAACTAGGACAGGAAATTGTCCAAGTCAACAGAATGAGCTATTTCCACAACAGAGTTATGGGAAAATTCAACCAATTTTGCCTACAACTTTCACCTCCTACTTCTCCCGAATCGGAGGAATTTTTGGACAAGTCAAAACCTTTTTCGAGTGAAAATCGGACAGGAATTTGTGAGGTAGCCTGTCTGGGTTTTAATCAGTGATGGAGGAAGGGCCAGATTGAAGTAAGATGTAGCCGATCCCACGAAGCAGGCGTCTAGGTGCAATCCCGACAGTTAAAAACAACCGTATCAGCAGCAGCTGGATCCGCTGGAGCAATAATTTGGATTGTGAAAGTGCATACGTGGGGCTAACTTTGGCAGCTCGTTTGGGGAAGGTGACATTTACGAGGCATTGCGCAGCGACTTATATACCAAGTGGACAGAGTGTGCATATTGCAGCAATTTGTCCGTTTGTTTGTACTCAACCAACCAGCCGACTAAGCGACCAAAACTGAGGTCGGTCTGCGAATCCAGCCAACCATCTACCCTGGGCAATTAGCAGATCCAAGAGGTGGCCTGAATTCCCGGCCTCGCTTCCTCATTTTTGGCCATCTCCATGTCCTCTGATGCTCCAATTGCCTCGCAAAATTTTGAGCATCATTTTATTTCCATTCATTCTGGTGTAGGGATGAATTCTGACTTTTGCGCTAGTAGACCCTCACAAAACCCTTTTCTCCGTCATTTATTATCGTGCAGAAAGGAGGAAAATGCAAACAAAAAGCAAGACTCTTTACTTCTTTAATAAAAGAAGTATCTTTTTGGAATGATGGATTGAATTGCCTCCTCTCTCATCCTCCAAGTCTCTCGCTTTTGTGGTTTTTGCTCGTGAATGTGACAAACTACCGGAATTAGACCTGGATACAAAATTTGTTTTGTGACCAAGATTTTTATCACGTAGATGGAGGAAATGTCGACCATACATCGCACATTTTTGTCTCCGAGGCGGTTGAATTTCGGATTGAATTAGTTCCGGAAGAACAGCAACAGCGGTCCAACGAGCCCAATGACATGCGAATGGGGTGTTTGAAGTCAACTCCCAAGGCAATAGATGCGGTCATTCGGACTCGCTCATGCGACTCTTAGCTAGCGCAAGTTGAACTGCACATTTAACCACTGGAAGCACTATCCTGGTGGCTCGGACATCTGGTCGTGTTCCTTCGTATGGCAATAAATCCTCTACCGACCTCGTGGTCCCCTATTTGTGGTGGCAGAAGGGTGGTGGCGAACTTCCGCAGCAAAGAACTGTCCTGAGGCTCAATCACTACCGTCTACTCATGACAAATCTCAAGCCTCAAACTGACCGCTAATGGAGCAAAGTTAGATTCAAAGGGATCCAAATCAGCCTTAACGAGGAGCATGTTTCATGAAAAGGATTTGGTTCAACAGATTAACAATTGGATTCGTCTCTGGCACAGCTCTCCCTTCGAGGGCCATAACAATTAAAAAAGAAGATTGAACAGTTATGCACCCTCTAGTACAAAAACAATGATGCCTAATGAAGCAATGGTTCATCCAGCAGGACGATACTCCCATTCAAATGCAGAGTTCAATCAAGGGAACCTTTTAATCCTGTCTTGGTGTAATGGCCTTCCAGTCACATCGATTGCCACACAGCTCCTTGCAAGACTCTCCAGTAGCCCACAATTCACAGATGAAGAGATGGTCTTCACCATAGCCGTTATTTGGCTTAACGAATAACCGCCTCAGCGGGAGACTTCTGCAGATCGTCGGCACCCAAACGGCCAGGGGCGTTGGTCAGCGGAGGAGGGGCACAGTAGCGCAGTAATGCAAACCCTCGCTTACAATTCATGTACACAAACAAGAAAGTTGCAAAAACCATCACAAGCAGAAGAGAAGGAGAAGCCCAGGTGAAAGCATAACCGCCTCCTCCTAGTCACGGACCATCAAGTCATTTCCATTAAACCGCTATCATCTAGTGCAGATACAGCATATCGCACCCCACGAGAACATCAGACACGTGAGAGCGGGTCAGTGGAAAAAAGCGAGATGTATTGAGAGCATGAATGCGTACATAAACAGGTACAACTGCAATTTATCAATAGCCTTGTCCTCATCATCATCCTCATCTCCCACCCCGGTCGTGCACACGCGGACATTTTTCATTCGTATTGGCGGATGCGGCTTCTGCGAGCGATTGTACACTAAAACAAAGCCAGCGCCTTCACTAAGTAGCATACTAAGCAGGCAAAAAGAAAAAAAAATGTGGAGGAACAAGTAAGTTAGGTGGCCACAAAGTTGAAGATAACCAGGCGGATGCCACCTCGAAGTAATGAAACATCGCCCAGGCTTCAGTTCTTGGCATTCCGAATGAATCGCCCTCCCCACTCCTCATCCTCGCCAAATGCTGTTGGGCTGAGAGAAGGGGAACCGTACGGAAATTTGCCAATTTCAATGCAAAATGAGAAGGAACGTACTTCCGGTAACTGATTGATTGATTGAGCTTAGCCAGCCGCAGAAGAGGTGTGGGTGGACAAAATGAACGATGGGCATGAGATAGGCTTTCTTTGTGGAATATGAAGTAGCGACTTTGCCCTGAGGAGGCTATAGACAGCCCAACCAATTTGAAACGTTGAGGTTGGCCTTTTGGCATAGATTGGAGGAGCACGGGATACGAAGTGTCCCGAAAGCATGTTGATATGCGTTGGTTAGGTAGGCGTAGTTAGTTATTGGTTGTGAAGTAGTAATGATAGAGAGGCTGTTGAAATGTATTGCTGAAGCGATTGATTATTATGCAAGTGATTGAAAGAGATGGTGATTTGGAGAAGGGAAAGGGCAGCAGCAATCCTACTACTAAAGAAATAAAGAAGGAGAGAGAGGGAGAGGAGAATGGTAAGTGAAAAAAAGGGAGAGGAGGGTGCTGCACCTGCAATGGAAGTAGGAATGAAGGAATGAGAGAGGGAGGTAGGGGAAAATGGAAAGAATGAGGAAGGTGGGAGTGCGTGAATGAATGAATGTGGTGGTAGTAGAAGTAGTGCTGATCAAAGTGAAGGCATAACTTGAAGTGAAGGGAGAAAGAGGAAGGAGGGAGGGAAGAAGTATGCTAGCAACGTATAAGTAGAGGGGAGGAGGCAAAGTGGTGCGTCTACTGGCAAGTTGTAAGTAGCGGCGTATTAGTTGAGTAGATGTGTTGATGAGGTGAGTGAGTGAGTGAGTGCAACAGTAGTGGGTGGTGTAAGGAGTGAAATTGTTTTGTTTGGCTGACGATGTGAGGTTAATTTGAAAAGGTGGGAAAATAAATGTGTTTCTTGATTGAAAGTGATTGAGGGGCACTTGTGATGGGCTTGAAATGTTTGAAGTCTTTATTGAGGTTGTAGGAGGAACCACAGGACCCGAGGCCGGTAACCAAAACAAAGAGGAAGCAAGAGGGTGGAAGTGTAATGTGGAATGCAGGAAAGAAATAAAGAAAGAAAGAGGATGAGAATGCTTGGATGAATGAATGAATGAATGAATGGAGGAATGCGATGGAAGTAAAGTCGGAGGTAATGAATGAGAAGTGATTACTAGAAATAAAGGGAGAAAAGGAAGGAGGAAAGAGGGAGAGAGGGAGGGAGGGAATGTCGTAGGAGCAATAGAGATCTACTAGCAGTGTATAAGTAGTAGCGAGTAGGGAGGGAGGGAAGCAGTAGGTGTACTAGTGAGATATAAGTAGTGCGGCCTTGGGTTAGGTGGTGTTTGGTAAGTAGGAGAGAGCACTGGTGTGTGTTTAGCATAACATGGATGAATGAACGAATGGGGGAAGAATAACGTGTGAGTGAGTGAGTAGCGGAGTGACTTCTGCTGGCAGCCTATAAGCAAGTAGTTGCGGTGGTTGAGTACAACAGTTGTGGTAGGAGGAGTAGGTGCACTGGTGGGACAGGGTGCGTGCGTGCGTGAGTGTGACTATGGCGGAGAGTCGAGTCGAGTCGAGTGGTCGGCGTAGAGTAGAGTGCACTGGTGGGAATGGGTGCGCGGTGCGTGGTACGTGCGTAGTAGTAGTAGTAGTAGTAGTAGTAGTGGTAGGAGTAGGTGCACCCGTGGGAATGGGTGGATGGGCTGTGGGTAAAATAAGACTACAGAGAAGGAGAGGGAATTGGAGGGAATGTTGGTGATAATACTGGTGGGGATGAGTAGGAGAAAAGAGGAATTGGGTTATAAAAAGGGGAAAGAAGAGAGCGATGGGAAGGAAATTGCAGAGCACTGTGAGAAATGAGTAGAGGAAGGAGTGAGTGGGTATAAATGGCCCTATAGAAGGAAAGAGAGCATAGACTGCAGAATAGGCGTGAATAAGCAGGTAAACAAGCAGATAGGAGGAAAAAGGAAGAGAAAAAGGAGGGAAAGCCTGGTGGGGGCGGGTCCTCCCGGCGGGGATGGGACTGCCTGGGGTATTCGGTGACCTTGGCGCCAGCCAACGGGAGTCCACCAATGTCCCACATCGACTGAAATCCATGCCACCTGACATCATTTGACCTTGGAGTCGACATCCAGGGCCGCTTAGTGACCTTAAGGTCGACCAATGGGAGTCCAGGACGACCCGATGATGTCACTCAAACGTGAGGTCACTTGACTTCGAGGTCAACAGTAATCAATACCCGGCCACATAATGACATCACCTTACCTTAAAGTCGACGCCAATCGATATCCAGGGCCTCCTAATGACGTCATCCGACCTTGAAGTAGACGTTAGTCGATGTTCAGAGCGGCAAATTACGTCATTTGACCTTGAAGTGGCCGTCAATCGATATCCAAGGCCAACTAGTGACGTCATTTATCCTTAACGTGGACATTAATGGATAAATCCCGCACTCAAGGTTACGTGACGGCATTTCCGCGGCAAGGATATCGATAACCCCCTCTCTTAAGGTCACCGGGTGTGTTTTTCTCCTCAAATGATCGATAAATCCCGCCTTCAAGGTCAAGTGACGCCATTTCCGTGGCCTGGTTATCGATTTTGCCTCCTCCCAAGGTCACTGGGTGTACTTTTATGGTGAGAGGATCGATAAATCCCACCGTCAAGGTCACGTGACGTCAGTCCCGTGGCCTGGATATTGATTTCCCCCTCTCTCAAGGTCACTTCCAGTGTTTTTATCCCTCAGTGATCAATAAATCCCGCCCTCATGGTCATGTGCCGTCATTTGCGTGGCCCGGATGTCGACATGGGTGTACTTTTCATTTGAATTAATTGATTTTTTCGTGCTTTCTCCCCTAGGTGTCGTTTTCGTACCCCTTTACATATTTTCTTGTTTTTTGTTGATCACGGCATATGGTTTGATTGTTTTGTTTTTTTTGATGCACTTTTGTGCACGAGAGTGATATATGTGACGTTAAATCGTATTTTAGCTTGTTTATTTTTTAATTTTTTGATTGGAAATGCATTAGATGAATTCGTCAGAAGTTGATCTGCCGACTTTTTATTTTCCGAATTTTTTTAGTATTTTTGGTATCTTTGTGCTTTACAATTTGTTTTTTTAATTGTATATTCCCTTTTTCTTTTTCTAATCCTTTTCGTTCAAGGTCATTAGCTGCGCTTTAGTTCACCAAATGGCGGAAGTGCGGTTGGTGCGCCGGTGTCTGTGGTTGTTGTTGGGTCCCGAATTTATTGTAGAAAGTGGGTTCTTAATGCTGTGAACTTTATTAAGCTGACGGGTCTTTTGTAATGTTCTTGTTCATCTCTCAGCCGCACTAATTCGTCGAAGTGCATTCTTTGGCCCATGACTTGTGTATTCAATGTGAGGTTGCATCCTTTTAGTGGCGAAAAAGTGCGGTATGCACTGTCAACGTTGGATAAGATGCTGATGGTTTTTCAGTCACTTATTGTCTCTGGCGGGGTTTCCCTCTAGTCCATCACGTTTACTATACTGCTTTTTTATTCTTGGTTGCAGGGGTCCTACCAAGTCGAATGATGGGTTTTAGTGCAGGTATCTTTTTTGAACACCTTCACGATTCTCTGCAGTTACCCACCTAGTTAACTGCTCTATTCGTGGTTACTCTTGTTGTTTTGATAGCCGCTAGATTTGCTTTTTAATGTGTTGTCTTTTGGCAATGTGGTTTCACCGTTTTCGTGACTAGCGCGGTTTCGGCTAACGGGACTCAATTTGCTAAGAAGTGGAAATGTTCCACAAGATTGGTCGTTTTATGATTGTCTTACTACGGCATATTTAATCTCATTCGCAATGGACGTCAGACGAGAACTTCTCAAATCGGGTCGCTTTCAACTTTGTGGCTACCTGGCCTATTCGTTCCCCCTCATGTTTTTCCCTTCTGGCCTGTTTCTTTGCTGCTTGATGAGGGCACTGGCTTTGTTTTAGTGTACTATCGGGCAGGGAGGAGGAGGCGCTCGTCAGTGCGGACGAAGACCGTGCGCACGTTTGTGGATGCGAAGAAGGGGATTGATAAAGTGCAGTTGTGCGTATTTACGTGTGCATTTTTGTTTTCAATACAGTACTTTCTTCCACTAGCCCACTTTGATGAGATGTGTCTGACATTGTCGTGGGGTGCGGTACTTAGTACCTGCAATAGTTGTTGACGGGAGTTTGACGGAAATGGCGTCATGGTCAGCGGCTATGGAACCGGTTAGGCTTCGACTTAGGCTTCTCCCTGTTTCGTGTTTTCCGCAATTTTCTTGTCTGTGTAAGTAAATTGCAAGCGCTGACGACCGCCCCAGACCGTTTGGTTTCCTTCGTCTACTAGGGTCGGCGATTACAGCAGCGGTTTCCTAAATATTGGAGGAAACCGTGCCGCTGCTGGTGTTTGCTTTGGTTTTGGTGGGAAAGCGAGTGACTGTTGTCCCAAGTAGTAGTAGTCTGGTTGGCGGGCTTGTGGGTGGGTGCGTGCACGTAGTGGGTTTGTGTGTTTGTGGGTGTTGGTAGTGTTCTTGATGATAGTACTAGGAACAATGGTAGTTGGGGGTAGTCTGCTGCTTTGTGTAGCTCTTAATCGAGGGTTTGTTTGTAATATCGTGCTCATCCGGCTGCTACTGCGGGCTGTTTAGGTGCTCTTGTGGGCTCCTGCTCGTGCAGGTGATTGAAGCAGGCCAGTTAGCTTTGGAGTGCATGGAGTGTGTTACTTGTTACTTTGGTTTTTGCATGGAAGGAGAGCAGTCGTTCAGCCTTCGTTCACTATTCGCTCTGTTGTTGTTGTTGTTGTTGTTGCTGCGGTAATATAAGTAGGTGGAACTGACGAGTGTGGCAAGTTGTTGAGGTGCATATTTTAACGTACTGTGCAGGCGCTGTCACCTGCGGAACGTTTTGTGCGTTGAGGGACTATGGTGTGACTTTTGTCACTGTCTGAGGGCGAGGGGATGCAATCTTTACGTTTAGGTAGGCGCTCAACTTCTCCCCCCGCAAAAGATGTCATTGGCGAAAATGCCTGGTTGTTCAGCATATTCAGGTGCATCAAGGTAGCAAACTAACTTGTTGCGGCTTCAAATTCTCGGCGGCCGCCGCCGTAGCCATCGCTGCCGCAATAACCCAAACCAATCGCCGGTCCTACTACCACTACCGCTAAATGTGACTACCTGTGAGTCATCAGTTTGACAAAATATCATCTACCGAGCATCATTTAAGTAGTATTTACATCCTACCTCAAGATTCAAACGTCCAAATTGGCAGGGTAATGCGTGGAATGACATAATTTGCAGTGTATTTGCCCTCCTCCACCTCCCATCCACTTCTTTTTCTCCTTTCTTCCCTTAACAGAAAGCCGAACACCCTACACAAGGCAAGGCTAGACCCAACACCCTCCCTTTCAATCAACTTTACACCATTTGCTTGCGCATATTCCACCAAACACCCATAGCCATGAGGCCACATCACAAAGTAGTCTAGCAAGCACCACCCCAGTCACAGTGAACCCCTGCTTCATCTACTTAACAGCAATCTTCATCACCACACCCAACAGTAGTGCCCCTTTCGTCTAAACAACCACGCTAACTGCATCTAGTTCTGTAATACATCAATCTCTCCCCCACCTCCACCTCCTCCTCAAATACCACAAAACACAACTGCACTTCACCACCTTCATTGCTTTAAGTACATAGGATATTCTTGCCAGCCAAGACTTGGTGGTATGAAACACATGCCACACGTGTATGTCCAACGTAACAAGAAGAGTGATCCCGGTGAAACGCGTTGCAAACGCATCCTCAGCAGGTTCAATCAACTTGTGAAAATGCAAACACATTTGTAACACCATATTCCTGGCGGAGAACAAATAAATTAATCCATTCTGTGCATGGAAGTACTACTATAACGACATAAATGAACACACAAAATAACCAAAATCTATGTTCCTACCTTGCCTTCGATTTTGGCAGCTCTTCCGCTTCCATTGTAATGGCGCCGAATCGGTGGTCCTTCTCAGGCATTCATCCATACTTCCATTCATCCACAATGCACATGCCACAAACTAACGTAATCCACTCTTAACACTGTCCTAGGTCGCGAATGGTAAGGCGTTCATTTCTTAACAATCGTTGGTCCACATCGATTAGTAAAACTATCCATTTGAATGAGAAGAGAAGCAAAACAACGTAACACGCAGCAGAATGCACAAGCCAGTCATTCATTTATGACCTTAGATGACCTTAGTGGCGTGAATATTAGAAATATTAAAAAAGTCGTCAAAAAACAATCGATTTTACCATAAGATCAGCTAGTTCAATCGGAAATGCATTTTAATGCACCCTGAACCACCAACGTTGTAACGAAATGCATGCTTATAGATTATTAAATTTCTTAACTAAATTAGGCAAACAAATAACAAATTGTTATTTGAAATACTTTTGCTTTGCAATTGTGCACTTAAAAATATAGCACGTAATCATAAATAAGTTGTCAAGATTTACTGCTGATTCTCTCATGTGTGCACAGTTTGTAAATTGTTTTACCTGTGTTTCTGTTATTTAAATCTTGTTTGCATTACAAAATTATTAAAGTTTGTAACAATTGTTACATCACTGAAAATACATAGAAATCAAAAGTTCGCTTGTTTTACCGAACGAACTCTGAAATGATTGGTCAGATTTGTATGCGGCTCGCGTAAGTGCTGCGCGTTTTGGTGATCGTTGTTTCGGATTAATAGGCCCTATTTGCTGTCAGAAGTTGGATGTCTCGTAAGTATTTAGTACGTTTTTGTTAGTTTTAGTGATTTTGTCGTTAATAGGTACTTTAAATGTCAGTTTTCTTCTTTCGCACACATACTTGCTGGAGTAAACGCAAGGACCTCTTAATGTGACTGTTAAGACGTTTACTGAGGTGCAATTTGTGTTATATAGCACTATAAGTGATAAATTATGACTGTTTTGGCAGTTTGTGAGGTTGTAGGCTTTTTTACTGACGTTGAAATTTGATTATTGAGGCGCAATTTCGTTGGGAGGAGTTATAACCTTACCGAGTGCTTGGCAGTTGCTTGCTTGGTGCTTTCTTGCAATTAAGCACCCCTTGCATGCATACTTTTGTAAATGCATGTTTTCTTTTCTTATCACTTTATATGTTAGGCTAATCATTTCAAAAGTAGCTGCAGTTGCTGTCAAGATTTTTTTGTTTTCCATTTTCATTGCCCAATCGCGTTGGTTTTTTCGCTACACAATCCTTCTTGCGATTAAGTAAGATTGTTTCGGCTGTTTCTAAGGGGTTAGTTATTTTATTAAGAATGAGTTTTGATTAATGCGGTCGAATTGGATGAAGAGACTTGTGACTTTGGTAAAGCGAACGCAAAAGCCTCATAATGTGACTGTTGGGACGTTTTGTTTTCCAACCGCAGTGCCTACTCACGTCCACCTTTTTGCTGTACGACACTTTGAGCGATGAAGTAAGATTGTTTTGGTAATTTGTAATTAGTTCGCTTTCTAATGACGGTAGATTTTATTGAGAGGAGTTTTAACGTCGTCGTTCATTATTTTCTTGCTAGTATTCATCATATTTATAAATCTTGTTATCCGTGTTCTTTTTCCGCTTTCACTTCGGTCTTCGCATTGGTTGTTGTTTTTTTTTTTACTTTGCAGATGCTACAAACTTACTCCGGTGATGGTGAAGTAGCATTTGGTGATTGCGTGGAGTGATTCGCGGCGGCGGCGGCGGTGGTGGTGGTGTGTCGGTCTCGGTTGTGCGATGCAGATGTCGGCGGGCATGGACGACACGGACTACTATTGCTACTATGTCTGCGTCTCTTTGTCTTTGCGGGACATGGGTGGTTGGTTGGGTGGTCGGCGGAGAGGGAGGGGAAAGGCTAGGGGAGGCCTGTCGTCGTTCTTATGTGTGAAGGAGTGAAGGTGACGCCCTCTTACGGTGGCGACGACGATGACGACGAATAGAAGCGCT
>JADWOT020000462.1:0-56000 GCA_036345935.2 Taenia hydatigena
CATCCTAGACCACTTCAGATGAAGTCGGATCATTTCAAATCCGACTGGTGTGTTGATGTCACTGCTGTGGTGTAAACAGTAATACCAATCGTATCAGCTTGTGCCCGATGCAACAGCCTTTTAATTTCATGTCCACGACACCTCGTGAGACACACACTTGCATACAGCCACGGTGTCTAGCATCATGTTGCCTGTGCATGCGACAAATTTTTGCGTACCCTGGTGACCAAAAGTTAAACCCGTACTACCTTGCTGAAACGGATAAAATTCTTAACGATTGTTCGAATGCACACATAGGTCTCGACTTTGTGTGAATGTTTGAGCTCAGCTCTGTAAATCGTCGTGTTGCTTGCGCCATTCTGCTGATAGAGGATATAATAAATTAAGAGGTACCAGCGGCGTGAGCAGAGTGGCGCAGTGGAAGCGTCCTGGGCCCATAATCCAGAGGTCCGTGGATCGGAACCACGCTCTGCTATTCCAGTGGTTACCTATTCCTACGGTCGGATTCAGCTGCATCTCGCATCGTTGCTTTGCTTACCGGGTCTGGAAAGCCGATTCTTCAAGAATTCAACTGCCAATTCTCTCCAGCTCTCTTCCCTCACTTCTGCCATCTAGGTGGCAGTTTCTGATTGTATCGCAACGTGCACTTACTCAACATGCCGATTTTAATTGCAATCAACTTTGGTGCATCAGCTATCCACTAGCCATGCGGACGGGTAGGCGCGCGGTCAGTAGAGATGAACGAAGAGGTAAAAGAGCTTATTGACTGGCAATCGGACACGCGCCGTCTAGGTGAAACTTGATTTTGCTGAACACTAGCCCATCAATACGATATCGCGCCACGCCAAGCCACCCATGTTGCATCATAATTCATCACCCTATTTCCACCTTCATCAACCTTACCCAAACGCATGCACATATCCTTCAAGCACCAGACCCAAGAATGTGGTCACTACAAAAGCATACGCAATCAACTTACTATGATAGACTCCATGGTTACGAAGGTGGGCATGCATCTAGGCTACTATGATTGTGTCCTTCTTCCACCACTATGTCATGCGTCTTTAGCCTGTGATGCAAGTCGCAGTTGCGTCGGTTGTCTACCAGCAGAGTAGACAACCTCTAAATTGTCTTCTTTAACGACGATTGACTTTGTTGATTTCATTTGGTAACTAAAGTAGGAGTAGACGGCTAAATGAATGCATGGAAAAGTTGCCTACCATTGGCCTGAAAACTAGTGCAAGAGGTGCTGCCATCACCAAGGACGGGACTGATATCAAGATAACACTATCTGACAATGATAGAGAATGACTGGATCTACCTAAATCACTACCTAAAACGCGCAGTGTGACATCCTAAATTGACCTTTGCATATCATGACTCATTGGCCTGTTAACCCAACTTTGAAACCCTCTACCGCAAAGTATCAACGAAACCAGACCGATGTGAGTAAAACTCGTTTCAAATGGATGCCCTCTTTCATACTTGTGGTGTGACCTCTCGAGAGAAGTGCTGAGGCCGTAACGGAGCACAAGGATCATAAATTACTTGCGAACTTAAGCTCGAAAGCTCAAACACCTAAAGGTTTATCACATTAAGCGAAACCTTGTGTAGTTTGTAATTTGTTAGAACAAAATTCTACTTTGTTGCGACGCAGACTCCGCGCATTATCTAATGTGCCCAAAAGCGGTTGCATGACATGGTTATTACGCGGAGATGCCAATTAAAGTTCAGTAAGCGAACAAATCTTATACGTCATCCTTAGTAGCTAAAAAGAAATCCCAAACTCAGAAACAAACAACGCAGCAATACAAAAATACCAGAAACGAGAAGATTTAATGGTGCACTGATTAGTTAGTTTCCCTGTCGGCAGCGAATCAATCTCTCAGTGGCTAGTGGGACAGCATTAGCAATGCGACTGGTCCAAATTCACTTGCAAGAAGGCGGTGGCAATATCACCTCCTCTGCCAATCTCTTCCAACCTCTGCGCACCCTCTCACATATCCAAGTGCCCACACTGCCCTCCATTACCTTCCTTTACCGTATTGGTGATGGTGGTGTCTCGTAAGGCATTTTCGATCTTCTTCTCTTCTCCCTCAAATCCAACGTCACTGACCTGGCTGAGGTTGGAGCCCGAGTGGAGAGGTATGCAGACATCTTCAATCTCATTGATGTTATTCATCATCCACTAATACTGCCCCAGTCAAGGAGTGCGATGAATTGGCCAGGAGATGGAGAGGGACCTCAACGCACATGCCACTTATTCGCACCTTTAGGATTTGGTATGTAAACCGTAAATCTATAGCGCTGCCAAAGACGTCTCTCATCCTTTTGTACACCTCTTTTAGAGCTAGTAGAGGTTATTCTACTGATAAACGTACTCGGATTGTTCAATGCTGACCTCATATACTTGGCGATTGTGCTTGTCTACAGGTAAGCACAATCGCGCAGCCTCACCGATTGCGGTCAACTTAGACGGATTGTGCGCAAGACGAAACGCTTCAACTCACTCAAACTCCTATTTGTGGAAAGTGATTTTGCTTTCAATGATGATGATGATGGAAACCCATCAGCGAAGCTACTCTTTGACGTGAGGATGTTTTAGAAGAAATAAATAAAGGAGGGGTGCGTTTTAGCTTTAAAGCGTCATTGGACTTTTAGTCCCACCGAAACTCGAAGTCGCGAATGAAACTAAAATCGGGTCCGGATGTCCTCGCATCTTCCCATGCACTCCTGCATTCTCCTCGAGTCTCTGTTGCAGCACCAAGTATATGTAAAGAGCGTCTACACCGTACGCACAAGCACATTGAAGAGGATTGTTGTTGCTAGGCCAGTGCTTCTACGTCTAGTGGTTAGAAATTTTCTAAACAAAACATGGTTGCGACGAGCCAGAGGTCGGGATTGGATGAGCAGGTAGTTTGGCGGTACATACTACCTTACTGTATGGGACCTGATTCTCTCGCACCGCCATCACCACTAAAAGACAAAACATCAACCACACAGTGATGAAGCCAGATCGGGATAGGAAGGGGAGAGGGAGGAGAATGTAGATGTGGTGAGTTAATTGCAGGGAAAATACATAACGTTTCGCAGCTTAAAATATCCTAAAAGTTAATCTAGTATTTTTGACGTTTAGATTATGCAGATAAGCAAGCATCACTGTGTACTTCATAGAAAACGCTGCGTAAATCAAATTGGCTCAAAAAGTTTCACTTAGATTTACTGCATGCGACTCCATTTGGCGGTGCTTCAAAATGACACGAATGTAAAGTTTGGGCAAGAAAATGAGTCAATTTGATAAGGGACTATTTTGTCCATCATTTTTCTCGTAGGAAACATTTTTGATACCCGAGGAGAGTGAAATAGTGGAAAAAAATGGTTTATTTGAGACGAATCTGACTCAGCGGGGGTGTAGTGTCGCTGCTCAAATTTCGTGTGTTCTGAGCGACTTTAAGTAGTAACCAGTGAAACATGATACATTGGGATTGATAATAGAATTAACAAGACGCATGCTGAGATCCGGTGCTTTGGGAACCAATTGTTTCAATAATGAGGCCATTAGAGCTGTAAAGAAGGTCAAAGCTAGTTCGGCAGTTCAGACAAACGATCTGCATGTTTTGACTGAAGCTCTGCCTCAGCATTAATTTTGGAGGGGATAAAGAGATGTGCAGCAACCAAAATGCTGTAAAGACAAAACTTGTGTTCTCGAATGGACTAAGGAGAAGTAGTAATACTCAGTTCCATGGGTATGATGCGAACAACTTAGAGTAATCGCGTTTGGCCCACGCCAAAATGTCACCAAGTCCTTGCAGCGGTGACCAGATACTACGAAAGCTGTGTGAACATGACGCAATCAAATAATCTGCAGTAGTTGAATAAATTAATGATTACGTGGCCAGGTGTTGTGATTTTTAGTCAAGTCGCTTCGTCTATGTTCATCGAGTTGTTTTCGCGTCAGCTACTTTGCAAATCTTGTGACTGGAGATGCACACGGGCTGCTCGCGTTGGCAAACACCTCCAAAGAGGGACATTAGGTAGATTTTGACTCATACATGAACCTCTTTTGGTGCTGGTCATTTTAAAATCCTCTTTAATTTGCACATTATAGACCGAGGTCGGGAGTAGATAGAATCCGACACAAACGTGTACATCAAAAGTCGAAAAGGCACCAGCGCAAAGCACTTCATTCAAGGCCTACTTCGATTTGCGTCCCCCACTCCACCGTCTCATCATCTGCACCCAAGGCACATTCGTCCAATATTCTGAGCTACACCTTCCCTTCAACACTGCCATTACCTTCATCTGCCTTCCCCTATGCCACACCGCATGCCAGCTCATTCAACTTTCAATCCATCTACTCTGATCTATCCACGCTGAAGTCTCTCAATTTCTACGACTACAAGCCCACCTACGCGCTGGATAAATTCACTAGCTTTGATCATGCTAGCTCGCCGCTCGATGTACCAGGGGACATAATTTACTTTACAATGCCGCTTTCATATTATGCTCCATCGATTGCACCTACATACTATTTAATTATCAATCCACGTATGTTTTATCAGTGCAACATTGATCGGTCCTAATGCATAATTCCCCTCCAGGCTCTGTTGCATGCAAGTATCCACACTTCCAACCGCTATGAAGTGATGAAAATCTTGTCCTATTTGTACTTCGTGCATATTTGTGTGCCATGTATTGTTATTGCGAATAAATCGTTTCCATGTTTGCATAGTACACGTTTATGGCATCCTACATACAAAAATGTCTTATCAACTCTTCGGCATTGTCTGCTTAGAAATGAAGAGGACATTGGTACCGCGTTTAATTACCGATGTGGTTTCAAACACCTCCTTTGATACCTTATTTGCTTGGCATTAAAGAAGTAACTGCTCATCATAAACAGCAGAATACCGCGATTACTTTAATTTGGAAAAGCTGTTGGGTATGTATCTGAATGAGGCTGAAGCATCATAGTAACACTAAGTTCTTAACAAGCTTTTTTGACTTTGTACTTGGATTTAAGTTCACAAGGCATCTTCATACACAAGCTGAACGAGTGCGCAAATGGGTAAATAAGTTAATGTATAGGGATGTATAGGATGCTTTTAGTGACACTACGATATCGTTTCGCATCCATGCAGCTTGTCCGTTAATGTAATTGTTTCTCCTTCCTTTTCCTTGCCTAGCATTCCTTTTTTTTACTTTACGTATTTATACGATCGTACTCGGTTCCTATTCTCTACCCTAGTCAGGATAGTCCTGCTCCCATCGGCCAATAATTCAGTGCAGATCTGTAATTTTAGCTCATACAAATGTAAAAAATTTGCACATTTGTCGGTGCGTCTAATATAATTACAGACTATGTTGGACAGCAGTTTCAGCTTTCGAAATTCCTAGCGTCAGGATATTATACGAAATACAACTTTTAATAAAAACTGTTGGTTAGACTGCTTGTTTTTTAGTAAAGACGAAGTCATGCTTGAGATGAGTTATTTTTGAGCTGCAGACTGTGAAAACTAAGAGGGCAATAACTTGAAATGCTCTCAATGCTTAATGCACCCTTCTCCTTTGCTTACCTCCGTCCTATTTGTCCAAACACCTATCTAATAGCAGAGCGTATTGTATTATGCCACATTTAACACAGTCGCAGCCCAAATCCCAGGCAAAATTAAAGTACGCTATTTCGTGCTAAGCACTGTCAAGTTCTCCACAGCAATATCTTAATGACTCCCTTCCTTCAATATCATCAGACACTCCTGCCTCTATACAAGCTCAATGAATTCGGCTAAATTTTCCTAGTCATTCATTCTTTTTAAGCTCATTTAAAGCACGATTTTAATAAAGTCAACTTTATGGAGATTTTTGTTCTGCCTGTCAACGTCTACCTATGATTCATACCCGTCAACACTTCTGCTGTCCGTTTGACAATCTTTACTCATTCTCGCCTCATTGGAGCAGTTACATTAATCTCTTATTATCTATAAGTAGTATTCACGGTACAAGGAACCTAGCGATGTGCATGGCAAGATCAATTAATGAACTCACACTTTGCTAGAACACACTATTGCAGCTTTCGCCAAATGGGCGATAATGCCGTCGAATTCGCTACCTCTCCCTAGTTGCGTTGTAATTTGTGCAAACAATTTGTTGCATAACTTAATAAAACGTGATCTTAAGGGGTACAATCGAACGTTACTTGGCACGTACTTGCTCTCATTCTAACCACATTTAAATTTGGGGGCAATAAGCATAGACTCCTCCTGCCATCACTACTCAAAGAATCACTTTGTCGATGTACTGGAGACTAAATCGTAAGACTTAACTATACCAGTTTTATTTTAGCCATGAATTTCGCTCGAATGAACAAATGTTTGTGTGAACTTGACTTGTTGCATCCGCAACACTCAAAGGCACTAATTATTTACCTAAACCACCTGCAAAATCATCTCAGGCTCCCTTGAATTTGTTGATGCATCCTCTAAAGTTGCTCGGAAATCAGGATTCGATAAAATGCCTAGCATTAGGCCAAAAAGGGGCGTTAAATTGATAACAAATCTAAAACATTGAAATGCCAACGTTTCTGGGGAATAGCCTGTACTGTGTCTCATTAATAGGATCAATGGAGCAGGCACCATGGACTAAGAACAAACGAAATTCGATGTTTGGTTCGCCAGCAAAATCCTGCAATAGTAAGCAGAAAAAGTGACGAAGCCGACGACAACCGGATAAAAATGCAAATAGAGGGTCCCGAGTCAAGTAATGATGTGGCGAGTTGGCAATGAAGCAGAAACTCCTGAACATCCTGACCTCAGCTGCGGCACGCATTTGTGTACTCAGTGAACCGAATGTATTGCGGACACAATTCAAAATCTAGCGCAGACATTTATAGATGAGGTGGATGAAAGTGCTGCAACATTGCGCATTCACATCACGCCTTTACTCTTGGTATCGATTTCTTATTACTAAACCAGAGATTAGCATTGACAGTGACCTGACCACTGCGGGGCACTAAGTTAATACCTTTCGTACACAATCTTTGTTGTTCCGTTGCATGTGAGATATTATTGGAAGAGACAGAGTACCTAAGAGCAAGAAAGTAGAAGGAGATGGATTAATTTTAGTCAACAAAATCTCATCCTTTATGTTAAAACTAAGTTCATAAGAGAGAATATAATTTGAAGAACGACATGAAGAAGCAAGCATTCCCAGTTAACTGGAATCACATGCCTGTGCAGCTCAAAGTTTAACCAAACACGCGACTACAGCTTCTCTGCGCTCTAATGACATTTTAGCAACTAAGCACGTAGTTCTATCTTATTTTTAAAGGATATATGCACAAAATCTAGTAAAACTGGTAGACGCGCTCAAAATTAGATGCGAATTTTATATTTATTGCTGCTTTTTAAGCTGGCCGGTGTTGTTTGTAAGGTTGGGTTTCCACTTAATCAACGAGAAATTGAGGTGAAAATGCAAAGATTTTATAATGCGCAGGAAGGGCTGCGACATAAAATAGATTTGTGCGCCATCATCATGTGATTTGCGGCATAAGTAGCGAGAGCATAGAAGATTTAGAATTGGGTCGATTTTCATCATGTGACTGCAGATAAAGTGGCGAGAGCGCAAAGTTTTTGGCTTGTGCCGATAAATGATTTATCCCTCCTTCGTAATGTTTGTGAGACTCTAAGCAAATTCCTGAATAGACGGTGCTAGACACCTGTTACCAATGCGGTTTCTGAACGATCATCTTTGTGTGGCAATTTCCGCTGATTTTTTTTGTCTTTAAGGTTTATCAAAATGTCATTCAAATTTTTGACGCATTCACCAAACATTTCCTGATTTCGACGATTATATTTCTGGCATGATTGCCGGATCCGAAGACAGTGCATAACGATCCAAAGTAAAGAGCCTTCTGTTAGCAGTTGCAATTAGTACGGGTGGCAGAACATCGGGTACGCTGATGCATCGAAACAAACGCAGCGATTCCTCGAAAGGGTAAAAACCAAAATGAACGAAACAAATAAGTTAATTATGCAAGTAACGAGACATATTCACAGAACATGGGTTGGAATTTGTTAAGTTGTACTGGTCAGTCGATAGGATTTACGGTGAGAGTGGTGTATAAGATAGTTGGAAAGACCGAGTAGAGATGTGGAAGAGTGGCGAAATCGGTATTAAGGGGAGTCATGCTGACCCGATAGTGCGTAGCGGATTTGGGACGGAGGGACTTGATCAAAACGCAATGGATGGAAGTTGCCAACGGGAAGACCTAGGAATCAAACCGGTGTGGCCTAATGGATAGAGCGTCTGCCTCCTAATTAGAAGATTACGGGTTCGAGTCCCGTCACCGGTGCTTTACTGGCAACTTCACTACTCTAGTCGTTTTCCCTTTAATGAAGTTGGTGAGGATTTGGTAATAAGTTATGCAATGTGTCGAATTCAACACCTTTTACTCTCCAAACCTTCTCATTCCGTGAGCGGGCTCAGATTCTACTGCATGCGTGTTCGAATGCACGCAGCCTATAAAAGCATGTAAAATGACAGTAGTTATGAAGCTGACCTTATGTGAGAGTATTGCCTACAAAAATTTGACCTCGAATAGGATAACTATGAATTACCGGTGTTAACAAAAGACCATAAAATGCCTAGATTGACAATCGCCTATTGTTTCATCAACCAATTGGTCTCTTGTATTGCGGTGGTTCTTCAGCTGACTATAGGGAGATGTTTATTACAATTCAGTTGAGCAGGACGAATTAGAGTGGATTGGAGACGGGCTGGATGCATGTTAACAGCTCCTCGGAGATGTTGGTTAGAAGTGTAGACGCAGAATAATAACGCATTTGTAGGCCCAATCTGTCTAGAGGTAGGACTCGCAACCTAATTGCTTGATATTCCAAATTTGAATTACGAACACCATCTCCTTTGATTTATTTCTCCATCCGCCAATAATGACTGCAATAATTAATATCCGACGGGCGTCAGAGACCCTAGATTGTATAGTAATTCTTCCTTGCAGAAGTGCATAGAGTCTATCGGATGTATTATAGAGTCATGGTAGTAATATCTATACCCATTCCCTAAAAATCTTATTCGGCTGATAATACACTTCATACCTATAGCACAGCTACACTCACTTATGCAAGCAGGATGCCTATGCGTTGGATACTTATTTTTTGGGAATTGATTAACAAATGCTGCTTTCGGTGCTTTTAACCGAAACATGCGTTCCTAGTGCGACAATGCATGGAGCAAACGCCTGTGGTTAGACGAGCATGCTTAATTCTGTAAAGTTAGCCGTGATGAAACGTGGATAAGAGCATTGCGGTCTTCTCATGCAGACAAGAACTGCACTTACTAAATTGCAATTATAGAATCATCCTCAGCCATCAGGCTCAGGTCGCACGTAACTACACGTTGAATTCTCAGAGCAGTTAGATCGCTCTATTGAGACCGCTTGCGATCACTAAGCAGATTTCATGAGCGCACTAAAAATTTTGTCTGCGAATTGGCATTTGCTCCTCGATGATTAGGAGCTTGAGGCTAACAGAGCGAAGAAAAAAACAAGGTTTGGTGGCCAGAAGTTAGCCAAAAGAAAAGAGCAAGCAGGTATTTCTAATAATAATGCTACCATTGAATAAGTTCTTTAAAAAGACGAGGTGCGAAGCATTACATTTCTATTGGGAAACATTTAAATGTTTAAGCCTAACCAAACGGTCAGATTTGCCACTTATACTGGCGTTAAGGGAGTCAAAATTTTAACAGGAGAAGGGAAGGAAATGATGTTGCATTATTGGCTCCTATCACCACGGTACGGTTTTTCATTAACATTGATCAGCATTGTTTTTGGTTTTGACGAGATTTGGAATAAAGTACAAAAACCTGGTAGAGGAATGTTGCTAAATGAATATAGGCGATTAATAAATGCAAACGTAACAGTTGAAACGCAAAAGCAGTTGAAAACAAGGCAAGTAATCTGTATGTAAATGAGCAATGTGTTCTAGGAAAGCTATGAGCAGATTAACACAGGAATCTGGGTCTTAGCATCGTTGGGGAAGTAACTATGTTAATCACATAATGAGGCGGTGAATACGAGGAGAGCAATATTAAATATAATACAAAGTTGCGCAAAGATTTTATTTTAATTGACAACTATACTTGCGATTGACTCGGCGTAAGACCAAAGAAGACAAAGTGAAGCAATTGTATTTGAACCCAATCCCGTCCTGTTTTAAATAAGCGTTCAGTGTTGACTTTTCGTTTATAGGATCGAGTCGAATAAGCTGATTTCTCTAATGAAGCCAACCAGGATTCATTCTGTCATTCAAATGTGGTTTAGCAATAGCCGCTTTATTGTTCCACCTAATTTAACGACTGAATGCAGCAACTACGTTGCGAGATCTCTCAGTGGCATGACTTAGCGATAGCAAACACAGATTTTGCGAATCAAGACCTTTTAAGGACCGAGTACGTGATTCCCACCGGAGCGAATCGTAAGTGACTGACCATGCCTAAACGCTCTAGTTAGTGAGAAAGCAGACAAACGCTTCCATGAATAGCGACTGCCTTTGTCAATGTACAAGTCTCGGGGTACGGACTGGCATCGAACTGTACCGAACCACTGAACCCGCTTCATTTATGCTCCGGTGGGAATCACGTCAAAAGGAAATAACCCATTAGCGTCAAATGCTTTCTCAGCTGTGGGCAATTTGTCCTTCCAACAAGTGTGCAGAGATTGGGCTTCATAACACTCACTGCGTGACGACGCAATAGTTAATCCAATAAATGTGACCGTAAGCACAACGGCTTTGGTTTTTTTCAGGTACATCACGTACTGACCACATTCACGACCTCTTAGACATTTCTCCCAATGGTGTAATTCCTTGTTCCCAATAACGGAGTTTACAAACTTCATCGTTTCCCTTTTGTGCGTGCAAGCCATACGCTGAGGTTGCGCATAAATCTGATGTAGTCTTCGTCCAAATTTACCTTTCTAACTAAATTTTAACCCTTTAGTCTCCCATAAATTGACAATACTTAAAATGCTACAACCTGGTGCAATGAGACATAACAATGTTGCGACAAACAATCGCAATAAAAATAGAAGAGATATCGGCACTCACATTTGGTCCATCAAAGTGCGCGCGCCTTATATCGAAAGAAATTCTCGTCAGATATATTGGAAAGACGCAAAATACCTAAAATGCACCACTTTTGTTCATTTTGTGGTGTTTTAGGGTTTCTAGTCAACACGTAAAAGCTGCGTATTTTTTCGGCTGCACCAGAACTTTTACCACAATAAATGACATTACGTAAGATGGTTACTAAATTAAAGCTGCTTGCATGGATAAATGCCAAAGTATAAAACAATATTTACTAAAGCGTCCCAGAGGGGAGCCTGCATCTGCAAAGCACCAAAATGGGCCAATATGGATTGCGGTTTTTCATCCTCATTTGGAAGGACACGTGGTAGTTCACGAGTGAAATAACCTTTCAGCCTTCTTCAAATTCGACGCCTTCTGCATACATGCCCTTTTCGTCACCTTAAATAAATTTTCCGCTGACATTAGCGTAGGATTAAGGATGGTGACACTTTCCTTTTGCGAGAAGCCTCCCCTGCTCATGACAATGGCTTAGAGTTGACGCGGTTTTTTCCTTCTGACCTTGTAATTTTCCAATTTAATCAATATTTTCGCCACTACGTTGCATCAAGCGCAATAAGGCGTAGCAGAATTCAAGACAGCATCTTATTTCCTCGTCGAAATAACACCGGAATTGGAACCGAATGTCTACTTTGGTTCTCATCACCATACACTATGGTGCCACATATTTGGCCAAATTGAAGAGGCAGGGAACCAAATAGATCCTAATGCCATGTCTCGAAGTAAGTTAATCCTGTTTCTCTAAACAATAAGCATGGCACCACCATAGACCCTGCAACACGTTCCACTGACCGAGCTCCACACTGGATGATGGGGAAGAATTCAGTCGTGATGAAGCGTGACATGCTCACCAATGCTATTCAACACCGGCCGCTGTATGGAACATTACTAAATATGCTATCGCATCCCAGTCCTGGTTCATTTTAGCAGTATGTGCCTTTCTTTTTCATCATATCATTCTTATGAATTCAGTGCGTTTTCATAGGCTAAAGCGTAAATATAACACAAAGACCAAATAGTGCTAACGCGGGTGAGAGCTTGACTCAGGGCGAGTTCTATGCCTAGATAGGGAGGTAACGGCGACCTCGCATTGCCACAAACAGATGTCCTTATTTGCTGAGGTGTCCATATTGGTTAGTGGGTACTGTTATTAAAATAACAGACATTCCTTAACACGTGCTCTGTATGCAGCCTCATTTGCACAATACACGAATCAAAGAAACGGAATGCAGCACAATGACTGGTATTTCACAAGCCCTTGATTTAAATATAATTTGCTGTTAGTCTAGTTTAATTTAACTGATCAGATGAACTGTTGACAAATTAAAATCATTACATGCGTAAGTTACTCCTGATTAAAGAGGGGACAATAACCCTGCACAAAAAACCAGTAGAGATGTCATTTCTCTTGACCTAAGAAATTTCGGGTGACCGATAACTACTGTACCATTAGTTTGCAGAGCATTCCTCTTCACGGCAGTTCGGAGTTGGGCTTGTGATGGGTAAATCAAAAAGCCGTTTTATCAACTGGTAACAGGAGCAACAAGACAGATCAACATGGGCTTTGTTGCAGCCATACTGATTCACTAGTCCAGCCTCGGCTTTCATATACTTGTTCTCTGATTTCTCTCCTGGTGTACTGATATGCAAAGCCATGAATACTTCGGATTCGTCATCGGTGTTGACAAGTAACCAACAGTGCGGAACAGTGTTAGATGGGCAGCATATTCTATCCGGCCATCTCATTTCCCTCCTTTTTTTTATTTTAACTTGCATAATCTGGCAGCTGATGGGAAAATGAGATTTAACTAGCGAAATGAAGGCAGTACTGAAGAGAGGTGTCAATGCGCCTCGTGAAAGGAAGAAGCAATATCTAGTTTGGATGATTTTTTCTCACCCATCAGAGAAATATTAGCCTTTTTGTCAGGATTGGTTTCGCCGTCTCGAAGGATCTTACTAATACATCTTCCATCCAACAATGTATTGATGTCTTGCTGCTATTGCAACTTAAGTGGACTGCAAACTTTGGCTCGACCTAAAAAAATGCATGGCAACAAAGACCATTCCCATTTGATTTTGGCAGACTGTACTGACCGGCTTTTCGTCAAGTTGTAGGGAGAATTCAAACATAAAGGTCACCATTTATGCTTAGCCCTCTATCAGTTATACGCGAATTCAAATACTTTCGTCGATGGTAGAAGAATAGTATGCCTGACATGTCGCGAATCGCTAACTTGTTTATAATCTGGAGTCATTCACTGGCACCTTCTCCACTGAAGTCGATTAATCCTGATATTCTGCCCAAGCAGCAATGAATTCGGGGTTTAGAAACAATGGTCATGGATGGCCTGTTTCCTCTCTTTATTTTGTGTTGTGACATATCCTGACATTAGGAATGATTCTTGTGGTAGTGTCACGGAGACCTACACAAAGACCCAAGGTCGCAACTCAAGCATCCCACCCTTGTAATATTAATTAGCTTTGCATTCCTCTCGTACGAGTGCTAGTTACTTATCTAGAGGCGATTGCGGTAGAGGACATGTCATGTCCCCGCTTTCCACCAATTTTGAATCGCAAAGCCTTAAATACGCTTGCTCGCTTATTTGCAAACCTGCTTTTCCCAGGCTTATTTGGTCAGCCAACACCATCGACGATGGCTTAGTAATGCGTTTTTAAATCGAGCATAATGCAGCACAATTTTTTGCGAAGGCATTAAGTTTTTGTGCACTTTGATTGTCACGCGTTTTAAAGACAGGAAGCTTAACAGATAGGAGCCATTCGAAGCACAATTTACTTACACGCTTCGCCGGCATTTATACCGTATGCACAAACAAGAGGAGAATTTTTTACAGTCACTACAAAGTGGCATTAATTTCTGTGGCCATCCCTACAAACTTATAATCATAAACCCGTTTTGGTTTGCAAAAGCTGCAGATGAACTCATTTGGCCATTGCTTTTGATCTCAAAACTGATTTAAGCACCTAGATATATGCAGTAGGAAAGCAATTGAAACAATTCGAATGCCAGTGTCAAAGCACTTATTGTATTTTTTGCAACTTTGGGAAAAGGAGCCAGGTCTATCTCATTGGCATTTATGTTTTTACTTGCATCCGCAAATGGTGCAGTTTTGGACTCCATATGTTCAGCTGATGACGCCGTACTTTTAATAGAATCTGGTTACTCCACTGTGACGCACCAACAGTTGCGACACGAGCACTTTATTTTGCGTGATGCAAAGTGTCTTGGAAGGCTAGGTGCCAATACATGCCATAAACAAATTGAGTTGAGTTCTATCAACAATAAACGAAACCTTGTGATCAAATAGTCCCAATCGCCTCAGCTACAAAGCTCCAATCTTTTTACTCAGCGATTGGCAGCGTTTGGGGTGTTTGGAGCAGCAACAGAAAATCAACGAAACGGGGTTTCCGTGCTTAATTTCCTGCTTCGCAGAAAAAGATGCCAGAATGAGCACTACCACGCTACATATAATGGCGTAAAGTAGACCAAGAAGGCCTGGCAATTGGGAAGGCGTTGCATGTTTAAGGCTTTAATAAACGCATAAAGAAGTGCAAATGGCAGCGTAGAAACAGGTAAGATGAGAATAGACATTTGAAAATCTAAAGTCAGTATGGAAGGGCAAAGCACTTGGTGGATACAAAAGCGTTCACAGCTTAATATTTATTTTTAACTAAGGGAAGAGGTTGATAAATGACAGGAAAATTCAGGTAATGTGAGTTTTCCTGCTCAGCAACAAAATATGCATAGTTTAAATTATTCAATAGCGAAAAGAGAAGCAGTCCACGAAGAAATAAGGGGCTTTAGTCATTTGTGCTATAATATCCTTTCTTGGCTGCCTCAGTTATGTGGTTACTCCTCTTCCCACAGCCGCCGAGGTATTGAATAGTAGTGTCGGGATTGAAAGACATCTTGCCGGAATCGTGTTGAGCACCGGACGAAAACTTGTATGCTCCACATGAGGCATTCCTTTAGTAAATTCTCCTTTCGGTCGCAAGTCATCTTAAATTTTATCTAGGTTTCCTCCTCCTCTTTCGATCTAAATGTTAATTGCTTTAAAAATAAACGCAAGTATCTTACGACAAATGCGAAGAAAAACTCGCCTAAGCTTTTGAACAGGAAGAGTGCTAGGAAGGCTAGTAGGGCAACAGCGGGAAAACAAGAAAGGTTCTTCAAATCGGCTATTAGACAGAGTAAGTGAGCTCCGATGGTCGTGCGCAATGAGTGATGCATAACTTTAAAAAACAGTTGATGGTGACTTGCGGCAAATCGCATGTGCGAACTATGGAAGAACTTAACCGCTTTTACTCCGCAAAAAGTAGGGCACAGTACGAGAGGCAATATCTATAAGTGAGGCGGTCTTTATGCTTTGTGCTTCGTTTAAATGACTTTGAATATGTAAAGACGCTGACCCTAACGCTCCAGCAACATCTTTGTCGATCGCTGGCATATTTACTTGAAGTACAGTGATAGCAATTTCATCACCTCACACAAGGTAGTTGAAAAACATCAAATCTTGCGGTGACTATGCAATAGTCTTCCTATCACGGAAAAGCGACTTTTTGCTCGTACCGCATGCCATAAATCCTTCCACTGGGAGACCTCGCGCACTACTACGATTAGTGCATAGACATCATGAGGCTTAGCTTTAGGCAAAGCTGATCTATTATCGTATAGTAGCTCAGGCGACACGCGCATCTTTCTAGCGGCAAGGATTGTAAAAGCATTAAATAAATCAATCCGATGATTTGGTTGAGGATTAAATGCGTCCAAAGTGGAAGACACTGTAAAGCGTCTTTTAAGATCCATCAGCATGCAATAGAACACCTGGCTGATTTTAGCCTTTCTATGAGCTCTACGGTTCATGTTGTAAAAGCATTTCATTCCTTTGCTGTATCTGGCGATATGTGTTTGCATAAATCCACAAAGGATATGTCAATATATATGCGATAAAGCTAGTCGCATAAAATAAGGCAGTCAGGAGGTAGAACTTGAAATCTCCGTCAGTCGTGATGCTTTTGCAATTGATTACACCCGGCACAGAGAGATGCAGCAAAGAAGTGAATCACCGAAAATATTTCCTTATACGCAGGCAGGGCCAAGCACTCCAAACAAAAGGGAGCGCATATCAGCGCAAATCAAATTTCTTACTAGCAAGAGGAGAAGGAGGGCGGAAGGACGGAGACGGTGCCTCTCTTATATCTTCTACCCAATCACTATTTTAAGCCACTGCCAATGAAATCACCTTTTAGCAATAAAATGAATGTAGATGGCACAGAATGAAAGGCATGATGACCGGGCCAATGTTTGACAACCTTTAGTACACGCGACAATTTGTGCATTTTTCGAAGGTTGTATGATTTTTACTTTTCGTTTCTATAGGATAGAACGGCAGACAGTCACGTACCATACTGCGTTGTTATCGAATCGTTTATTGTTTTATTGCCGTAAAAATCTAAGATGATGTGAAAATAAAAAAGAGCCTAGACGGATTATTTAAAAAAGTTAAAGAAGAATATGCGCGTCTCACCTGAGGGTATTTTGATTGTAGTGCTCAAAAGCAAGGCAGAATGATTAGGGTTACATGTAACATCCCATAAAATTGCTAGTATTTTTCGCCGCTTTCCTCACAATACTGTAAGGTACTTAATTACCAGAAAGCGCAATCGAACCCTTTAGCGCGTAAGCTGATGGTGCACGAGTCTATGCAGGCTCAGACGCACGCTCACCCGACGACCTTTGCATATTCACAACGGCCTTCGTTATTTTGCATCGTCACCCACCCTCTTAGCTTCTCTTCTAACTAAAATTGGGTGCAAAGCCAGGTGATGGCTTGGGCTCTGCATCCATCACGTTTAACATGCAGTAAAACACATTAGGCTCATTTTATTTAACGTGGTGTCGTGATAAACCAAGGCCGTATGAAAGAGCACACTGCTTACGGCAGAGAAGAAGGGATGAGAAGCCATCGTGTGATTTAAAGGTCATGTCCTGATGTAATCCACGACTTCCGAAGAGAAACTCGGTTTTTTAGAATACTACGCAGTTTCCTTGCGCTGTCAGGTAGTTTTTGTATTATCCGATTGTTTCTCTAGGTGTAGGAATTAACTCAGTAAAGAGTGCGGTGTCTCTTAGCGCAGTACTATGTTTGCCTACTCAAAAGGCTTTAAGGAGAGCCTTCTTTAAGATGGTTTTTTTTAAGTCGTCACCTAGAATTCGTTTGCTCACTTTTTGGTATTTATTGCCTTCTTCGTAAAGCATAGTGAGCTTGCGCTGACGCCTCGAATTGCCCATGCTGGTTGATAGTGAGGATCCAAGGACTGCCAAGCAAACTTTTCTCATCTTGATAAATGCGAAAAGTCACCTAACGCCTTAGCGTGTTTTGCTTTTATATGCATGAAGAAGTCTGTTTGCCATTCGTAGATTTTTACGCGCCTCTAGCAACTAATAATGCAAACAAAAATGGCTTTCTGCCTTGCACTCCTCCACATGAAAGGGTTGCTCAGAGATGGTCAAGCATACACAGATAGCATGGTTAGTGTGCTGAGAGCATTTTGGCGAGCAGGACGTAAAATATTATAAAAGTGTCCGAAGCTGACTAAAGGAAGGCAAATTATCCATTTATTGGGTCTGCCATCCATTTTACAATGCCCAAACCAAATGTTTCCACAACCAATTCAACCGACAAATCTACATATACTGGTTTTTTAATGCGGATCTATTTGCTTTTATGGTTCTGGCACCCATGGTAACTTTCACGTGATCCGTACGAAATACCCACCCACAATATCGCAGCTCGTCACATAGATGAAAGTGAACGCCATCCTTATAGGGCAGGCATCCTCACTAGACTACTTAGCACATTGGCTTCAAGCGGTATGGTGATCATTGATTTCACGGTGTGCATATAAGCGCAAGTCAAGAGATCACTATAATTGTGCACTAAGGTTATAGGCAAAGATGTGCATGATATCCGGGCATAGTCGTGCCAATGGGTCGCACACCCGACAAAAAGTCAGCGAGTATACTCCGTCGAATCTCAAAGCACTACGGGTGACCGTGACTATATTAATCACAAGCGTTGATCCTGCTTAGAACTCCTAAGGAGGCTCATTTCACTGCAGACACCGACGCTCAACATCATTACCTCTGCCTTTACTAGTTTCTAAGTCGCTCCATCAGAAGTCGTGTCAAACTGCAAATGACAGTCAAAGAGGTAAAATTGATTATCGTCTTACTGGTTGAATTGTGCTAGAGATCCGCGTCTCATGATAAGGTGGCTGCAAAGTTAATTTGACATTAAGACATGTTAACGATAGTATTTGCATTTGTGCTTCACTCAAAATGCTCCAGACCATTAAAACACAAAGCTAATTTTCTTTAAATGTGGCTTTTATCTTTGAATGTGTTCTACATTATTTTCAATGCAAGTAGATTCAACGCTTTCCTTGTTCGAGTTTGCTTCAAATGCTCGAAGTAATGTGCAGATTGGTAAACTAACGGAGGTAACAAACTTAAACTACATTCAGCGCCAGATTGTAGTCTGCGTTCCTTGGCGTAAAATGAGTTACAAGGGAAGGATTATGCGGTTGCTGTCCTGAAAATGCGCACTACTTACATGGCAGTTGACTTGACACCTGAATGAAGATACCTGCCAATTAGATCGTCAAAACGGGTGGGGAAAGGCTGTCACGCCTCAGGTTCCTGTCAGGAGAGGCCGTTATCATTTAATCCGCATTCGTCGCCATGGTTAATCTCATGGATCACTAATAACAATGCGTCATTGGAATGGAACCAACTTGGCTGCGTCTTTAACTAGAGTCGACTGACAGCCACATCGCATGCGGAGCAGACAGGTACATCAGTCGACACATAACTCCTCTGAAAATTTTTCTACCCGATAAATGAACAATTATCCTGTAATCTGCAAAATCATCGGGTGGACCCTTATAATACCGAGTTTCAAAAAAAAGGGTATGCCAAGAAAAAGATCGGAGACGAGCTGAGCTAAGCCAAGCTGATCAGATTTATATTTTTCCATTCTACCTCTTCACGCGCCACCACGAAATATGGTCTTTGAGAGTAGGCTTACAATATGATAAGCGAATGCGCATGCTGAGAAGCACGATAAAGAAACGAAGATTGCGAAGGTAATAGGAGAAAGTAGAGTGCGCTAAAGAAGAGGAAGATGGTGATGACGATGATGACTCATGAGGCAAACGATAGTGCTGCAACAGTCTAGTGGTCAGGACTTCACGTCTTGGATGCAAGATCCCATGTGCGGATTCCAGTGCAACACCCCTTGCATCGTCTCCCCTCCCACTTCACCGCGTCTACTCACCCAACCACAAATACGCTCATTCAGTTGGCAGCTTGCTTAGTACTACGCTTACACATCATGCAGGAAGAGAAAAGTAAAAAATCTAATTATTTATCGCAATGTTCAATATACCTTATGCCGGATTAGCAGAGGCTATTTTACGCGATCTTAAGGTGCAATGGCAGCGCAAGAGACCAAGCAAAGTATTAAAGGAAGCAGTTGAACATCTGCCATCGTTTAATCACTCTGCTACTATATGTGCGGTCAAAACGGTCGACCTCTTGACGTCCCTCGAGGGTTGAACGTGAGTCTTAAGTCTCAAAATCCCGATTGCTGACCACTCCTCTTCATTGCCCATCGTCGTCGGCTGGCATGTCTGCTTTGGAAGGCATCTACGGCAAGTTTGGATATCACCCGCATACCTCATTGTATTTCATTGCATATTATATTACATTACATCGCAATTGTCTCATGTACACCGTAGGTGCGAACAAAGTATAAATTGTCTATAACGGTAAAGAAGACTAAGTACGGTAATAAAGCAAATTATAAAATTAGGAATGGGTTCAAGAATTCAGAGTAAAGCTGAAGGGGTTTAGATTTAAACGGCATAAAAAGTTCAATCGGGTAGGGTGAATTAAGTGGCGCATTTTGCAAAAAATGGATCGCTTAAAGCTTTGGAACATATTTCATGCTTCTGAAACGGTTATCTTCTTTTCGCATTAGTAGAATTGCTTAGATATTTTACTTTTCTATGCATTCTTCTGACCCCTATTCCCTCATATTCACGATCCTTCAGTGTTCCAATTCATTCTTGTGCGCCATTTCACTATTATCACATCTATCATCCAGTTTGAAGCGCATGGAAGGAATAAACTACAGGTGACTTCTTCTAGTGTGCCTTTCATAAAAAAAAACGATTTTTTTTCATCAAGCCAACTCCTTCATATTTTACTAAGCCACATGTCTACATGAGTGGTTTCAAGAATGTATGAAAGAAATGAAGGGCGCTGCGCCGCAGCTCCCAATCTATGACTTCTTACCTTTCAGTCACTTCCCTGCCTCCTGTACCTGAACGTTCATGTCACCTTGCTCATACCGAAGATACGCATGGACAGCCGTTAAAATTCGCAATGAAAATAACATTTTATCCAAGCATAGAATAAGGGATGCAGAAGAGGAAAGTCCCTCTATCAACTTGGCAACAATCTTTAGGGGTAATACCACCGGTTCCTTTAATCGCCGCTCTCTCCTGCACTACGCTTGCTGTGCCGAAATTGATTTCCTTGCCCTTAAGTGTGCTCTAAATTCCCAAATAAGCACCTGCATCACGAAACCTGCCGATGTAAAGCGATTCCCCTATCATTCATGTCCCACTGCGGAAGCCCTGTAGCACGGTACGCAAGTCTCGGCTTGACTAAATCTGACTAGATTGAACTGAATCAGAAATGATACGATTGGCGACCCAGGCCAAATTATACCAGGCTTGAATAGCGTGCCCTATACGTCACCATTCAAGCCAGTCTCAACGCTGATCTGACATGCCTAATCAGCTCGACATAACTTTGTGAAATGGGAATTAAGGGCTTCCCCTTCATTCGCGCAGACATTATTGAATCAAGGTGCACACATAAGGAGTAGGCCTAAGGATGTCCTTGAAATGGGTGGAGAAAAGCTCTCCTGTCTACGCCTCCTTTTTCACGTCCACTTTGACGAAACGTCGGTGAATGACTCCTTCATCCCTCACTACGTTCAATATGCTTTCGAGAATTGCGTCTTGCATTATGTCCTATTGTTTGTGCTTTACGTATTCGACTCAACGGGAACAGAAGAGTGAGCACTCCCTGCATAACATTTCCTCACCATCATTTTTCCTCTTTATAGACACAAGAAATTTTCGTCCTTCTGACCCGCCTTTCGTCTACCGTCCCTCCTCTCCCTCCATATTTATTATCAGTCCTTCCTGCCTCCTCTTTCCACCTCATCGTCTGCCAAAGCCCTCTTTGCAAATCTCCTTCATCTCCCTACCAGTCTCAAATGATGCTCGCAGATGAGGCAAGGAAACACCTACCGCTGGCTTTGTCGATGAATAGTCGCATGGCTGTGTCTTGCGCATTGCTGATCTGGAATGTGTTAGCTAAATTACTTGTTCAGTCCCCAGATTTTCAGGCCTTTTTACCTTTACATGTGGGTTTTGCGCCAATCCTTTCTCTTTTGCACTGTTTTGCGCGTACAATTTAACGAGGAAATGCTTTTAATGGCATTTCGTTTTGTGCCTTATCAACTTAATTAACTGACCATGAAGTAGTTTTTTGCTCCTGGATTTGATGTCTTTGCCTCTCTTATCAACCTTACTTACATGCCTTTTTGGTGGACACTTTATTTATAGAAGTGGTGATTTTGACGATCTCTTTCTGTCTCACTTGCACCATGTAGTTCTTTGGGCTTCTTGCGCCTGCATATTTATCGTCTTTATTTGCCACGGCGGTGCCTTTACTTTACTAGTTCTAACCTCCCCTTCATTTTCTCCCTATCTTCTTCCCTTGACCAAAGGTAGTGTCTGGATGGACAGGCATTTTGACGATGTCTCCCTTGTAAGCACATTTCTTGACACCTCTTCATATGGTAAGCAAAAGTGGTCACACGGACCGATAACGAACACTTGACATATAAGGTGATGCAGCGTGACCGGTCGGATGACTGGACAACCTCTCGTCTTGCATGTTGCTTTCTCAAGTATCCACTTCGATTTGCTGGCATATTTTTTGCAGGGTAGTTGATGATCCTGAATGACTTGCGTCCATTGTTAGAATGCCACTTTTAGCTTGTGTAGTAACTTTGCAAGTTGAAGGCTTAAAGCTTTTCCATTGAAAAACAATCGTTTTTGGTTTCTTTAGCAGGTTAATTAAGGAAGGTAAGACAGTTAGTCTCTTGACTGCATGATACACAAATTCCACTGCTACAGCTTTCAAAGGATAGGTATTAGACCTTGGATGGCAAGTTCCTTTGTAGAATGTGTAATGCTTTTAAGGTTCAAAGCAAGAATTCTCGATCAAATTAGCAGGGTAATTAGGGAATTCTGTGGAACGCTAAAGCAATACAAGCTCGTAGTTCGATTATCACTGCCGTGCACTTCAAAATGGCTGCCAATAGATTTTTGTGCGCTGTCTTCTACGCATAGCATTTAGGGCCGCTGTGGTGCGGCAAAACCGTGTTCTGTCCTTTCGCATTACACTTTTTAAGATAGTTAGACATAGCTTAATAGCAGATGGTTTCACGCCATCGCTTCCATATGGAAAACCAAATATTGCAATGCTCGCATTTAGGTCACCTTCAGAGATTATCGAGAGGGAGCAAAAGTCTCCCACCTTGTTTCATAAGGTGGCGAGACTATTTGGCTGACAAGGCAGGCCATAGCTTCTGGTTGGGCTGGACTGCAAAATGCGCTATCCAATGTAAATAAAGTAAGCGTTTTTTGGAACAATGGCGACATTGCGCACAGAGCAGTTAGGGTATTGGAACTGGGGAGGAAAAGTGACATTCATTTAACTCCTTTCTACGCCTATTTCCTGTCCATACAATCTGCATACGTGAGTAGACGGACGCGAAACAGAGGTGTGAGGGGCTCAGAGGACTTGGCTTAGACAGATAGATAGAGAGAAGCAGAAGTAGAGCGGCGGAATGGTTAGCTAGGCAGGGATGTTGGCACCTAATAGGGGTGGAACGGTTGGAGCTGGATAACTGTAGAGGAGCTGAGGCAAATGTATCGAGAAGTGGGTTGCTTGTTGAGGTGTGGTGAATACCTGGCGAGGAATTGGGACTGCTTTGTGAAGAATTGGGCTCTGTGTTGGCTGCAGCTAGAAGACCGGTATATGAACGGGATACATCAATGAAGGTGACGAACGGGAAGAAGGTAATGCGATTAGCTATGTAAATGCTGTGTGGGTTGACAGAAAGTAGACGAAGCAGATAGTGAGAGAAGTGGATTGAGAGATGATGAGAACTGTGTAACTGTATGGGTGCTTCAGCTGGAAACGTGAGAAAGCAGCCTTGTAGACAATAATATGTGTGGATATGTCCAGGTTGTAAAGCAGCACACAATATGCAATTGGATTGATGAGGACTGGCATAAGTTGTTAAAGAACCGTTATGTCGGGCGATATAAACCACTAATCCAGAATAGGCTAAGGCTAATAAGCAGAAAGATCAAGTTTTAGCGCGGACAGAAGAAGAAGAAGGGGAATTGGGAGCCTAGCCAGACAGTTGGGTAAGGGATGTCGATGTGTGAAAGATTGGATTCAGAAATGATAGACACTAGATAAATAAAAATAATAAAGAGCAAGAAGACAGTGTGCTGGACGAGTAGGAGATCAGACTGTGTGTTGCTAAAAATTCGATATTTTACGAGAAATTGTGGCCGAGTGTTAAAGGATTGGGTTTATGTTTGACAACAAGTAGGATTGAAGTAAATAGGCAGTGCTATAAGAAGTGGATGTTCAAGGACGGAACATGAGGTGGTAACATAAGGAAACAGGCTAAGGATTAATGGAAAGTAGAAATGAAGAAGAGATTGAGGCAATTAGGCAGAGAACTTAGGTTATGGGGTTATGAGAAGTGATCGACTATCTGGACGTGCTTAGAATTTATGAAAATTAGATGTCTGCAGAGGGAAATTGAGAAGTGATGGAGTAGGAGGAAGTGAGGCAGACGGAAGGAGATTGTCACTGCAAAAAGCAGTGAAGGACTAAGACAGGTTGGTGCTGGGGTTCTTGCGGCGAAGCGCTATGCAGAATTGATTGTGAGAGACAGGGAGTGGCGATTGCGGTGAGGCAGGAAAATATGCTTCTAGCAATACACGTTTTCCTTATTTAAAATAGTGTAAGCGGATTAAATTTATATGGACTTGTCCACTACCGATACAAGTTGATGGTTCCGAAACTGTTTAGTGTCTTAGACAAAACGGTAAATTGACTGCGTATTATAGAGCATCTAGGCATACCATTTGTCAGCATCGAAGGTTTCAAGCCGTGCTCCTGCCTCTCGCCTAAATGGCACGTTTAAAAATACATAAGTATTAGAATAATGCACTACTTTTGGCTGTAAGCGAAACTAGAGGGAAACCGAAAACTCTAAACAAAGATGTGTACGGGTGAGGATGAATAGTAAAGAGAAGATATGGCCTGTGCTATCAAGAATCATCAGGACCAAGCTGCACCCGTTTTAAAGTCTTGTTTAAGTGTTCCTCTTTATTTACATAACATACATCACTGACTTTTTATTGTGGATTCCAATGCAAAAATCAATTCTTATCAAAAGCATTTTCTTTTTCTACACTCAACACCATTTACATGTACATGTAAATTACTTCGACATATTTTACGCCGCGGTCAATCAAATTCTGTGCATTCTAAGTCAACAGAAATGCATTATATTTCACTTGGGTCCAATGAAACACTTGCTTGACGGGATTTGTGCCTTCCGTTGCGTTTTCTAAAATGCAACTTCATACGGTAAGCATGTTTAAGGCGCCTCGTTTAATTTAGCTTGGGTTTGTAAAGCACTAGCTCCTAACGGCAGGACATTTATCCTTGTGTTTGCCATGACATTGGTGTATCTGCCTTCAAAATGCGTGAGTGTGGATGTATGAACTGCCAAGTACTAGGGTTAGAAAGGATTAGTATCTAGTGGTCGTCATCTCATAAGGCACTAAAAGGTCGAACAATTCAAACATAGGTGAAAATGCTGCGTCTATGACAAAAAAGGCATGATCATGCATGCAGGTGCAAAATAATAGCTTGTGGTTCGTGCTAAGTGTTCATCGTTGAGATTTCAACTAGGAATCTAGCTGAAAATGATGTTTCACCGCTAAAAAAAGTGCGAGATAGGAAGAGTGAATGAAATGGTTTGTATCCCAATTTCGAGTGAGAATGGTAGATGTAATCGGCAAACATTTCCTCCTCACATCCAACGCCAATTTCCACACTAATGATTATCATTAGCATTAGTGACTTTTACGTTTAGATCCACGCTTGATACCTGCAATGCAGTCATAGCAAAAGATGGCCGTTAGTTCAAACTGGCGATTTTAAGTGTGTGTCCTTTACCATTCTCCCCAATTCGTGCAAAACTTAGTTCATATGCTTGAAAATGCAAAATAAAATGCTGTTGGCACGATACTGGACTGCGTCAAATGCTACTGTACATGTGCTGAGCAAACGGATATGTTAGATGGCAACGTATTATCAGCTCCTCCCATTTCTGCAGTGAAAACCGAGACCGCCAACAATAGGAGACAGAATCGAGTCATCATCTTCAATATTGTAATTGTTTTAGGCACAAATCATGGCGTATTTATAAGAGTGCTCCACATTCAATCCAGCCTATGAGCTACCTTAACCATGATCTACAAATCCAATTCACCTGCAACGATTGCGCGCATGGCGTGATGAGATGCGTGGGCACTCACACATCAATCTATCACGCTTCTTATCAATAAAGCGCACAAAGACGCGGTCTAAGTGTGCCATAATGATAATATCCCATGCACACTGCTCATCGATACTGACATCACCTCAGAAGTGTCTGCAAAATAAATGCTACTGCATTAATGGCTTTATCACTAGGTCTTGCCAAACACTTTGTCGTCATCAGCCACCACATTTTTTCGTTTCATTCAAATTAGCGTCCGGGTTTTACTAGGGCAAAAGTGATGGATCTATTTGAAACCATTCGCCCCTTTTCAGCCCTTCTAGTTACCGTCTAACCTGCTATTTAGAATACCTTGGGCATTTGCCATGATCAAGTAGGTCGTACTAGTTCTACCCTCTCGGTAGCAAAACAAATCAAAATGATATTTACATTGACGCACCGAGGCATTATTTATGTGCTATTAAAGGAAATTCGAAGCAGTGGATAATATGTAAATTGCTGATTGTCAGCGAGGGCCCAGTTGCATTCTTCATGGACATTGCTGTCAGACGCAGTGGCAGTATTGATTAGCATCAATGAATATGACTCTGCCTTAAAATCGAGGATGGGATGCAATGCAACGTTGCCCAGGAAAAATCAACCTAACTATTGGATGTGCGGATCTATGAGAGGCAGTGGTGTCGCATTTGAGTCAAGAAAGCGCAAAGTAGGTAGGCCAGTTGTTTTTGCCATTGAGTGGAGTCTGGTCGGGCCTAAAAACACAATGTGCTTGCATAAACGCATAGCTGTGGCCATCGGGAGTAATTCCTCGTGACATGTTCTGCTGCAAGTCCAGAGCAAGTAGTAGCTAATCTGCGCAGACCTCACAAAGCACAGTCATGCAATATACTTCACCTGAGAAATAGGACAGACTTTTACTTTCACATAGAATACCACAGTCTAATAAAGCAATGCACTGAGACAGTAGCTTGGCTAAAATAATAGGTTAACGAGATTGGGTCGCCAAGATAAACAGAATGAGTGTTGTAGGAAATTGAAAAGGGGTAGACATTTAATCAACAAAGTGTTCTCCTCAGTAGCAGCAAGTTGACTGCTATGGCTGAATAATTTTGCATAAGATGACAGTGGATCACATGCTAGAAAGGAGGTCAAATTGAGTCACTTACACTGGCTGCAACGTGGCAGAAGCGTTGCGGGTTCATCATCGCTACTACAGCCGTTCCGTTGTTAAGTGCCTTACTGCAAGGCTTTAATCAATGGGTCGTAGCATTCACAATCAGCGCCAATGCTCTCATATATGGGCATGAATGTGCTCAAAGATTAAGGCGTTGAGCTGGAAATTACCTCTTGGTCGACGAAACTGAAACAAAAAGGACTCTTTTTACTGCCCTTCTCTATAGTTAAAAGCTTTTGTTCATCACCCTCTAGATTTGCTGATTTGAAGCCACTTAAAGCGGTACGTTTGAAGTCTTCTTACGAAACCTACACACGACACCAGAAATTCCCAAATGCCTTCATCTATTGATGTGCCAACTAGCTTTGGCGACAACTCCGTTATCATTCTTTGAGTCAGTTTAGTAAAGAAGTGGTGTTCATATTTTGCCATAGCCTATTAAGTGAACGAATTTCGCGATGGCTGGGTAATCTGGCTCACCCACCTTTGTATGGGCAGCATAAGTTGCTTTGTGAGAGCGGCCAGGCGATCCCACTCAGGATAGAACTTGCTGGCGTTTTGCTACCTGAATCTCACTTTTCTCAGCTTCGTATCATGCACATAGCAAAGTGTGTGATGCTTATTTTGTCCTAATCATCGTACCTGAAATTGGCTTTTCTTAAATAAACTGTTGCATTCGCAAAATTAATTATGGCAAGACTGAGCATCGTGTTCAACTACATGCAATTTAATTCTACGCAACAACAACAAATTCGCGATTCCCAGCTACTTTTTGAAAAAAATTAGTCTTACTAGTTGCCGATATCACTGGGCTATTAGAGAGCCGCTTACTGTCAGTGGCTGTTTCAAAGGCCTTTCATTTTCAGTGGCGAAAACCCACAACAAATGTGTGTTGTGTAGAGATTCACATTTCATTTTGCGCACACTCGAAACACTGTGCTGCTACCAAAGTAAGGGTATGGTTCGGGCCGACATTAGTCAGTCTTTCCACATGCCGATCGCGCAGTGAGTGTAAGCTTCAAACCAGAATTCTGTCGATGTCAGTCTGAAAACTGATAGCTCCAATCGAAATCGTTTGTTCGCTTTCAACCATGCCGTTTACACTTTAGGCTGTGATTCAAAAGGCGCTGCCGATACTTTGAGAACCTGAACCAACATTGACTTGCCGGTCGGGAAGGTTGAAGCAGTGGAGAATCGACAAATGGAAAAGATCAGCCAAAGCATCTTAGCGATCGGCTAACACGTCATGAGCAAAGGCGGCTACAATATTGAGATGCATTAATGGCAATGATTATGCTTGTGAATCGAAGAAAACTGAATGCACTGCATAACTGTCTGCGTTAGGCTTTCTCATTCGGACACACTTATGCGTGCGCCCCAGGTTTACGCTTCTTTTACCCATCACGTATCATTAATAATGCAGATGAGATAGAGAATGCGTCGCATTAGTGCTGCTCACTGAGTCGCTACAGCGTTACAGCCTCTTCCATTTCTGTTACATCAACCAAGAGATGTTTTCTGCTTAACCACCTCTCCTTTGGAATCCGTTCAAGCTCAAGATCGTGAGCAGAGCCGCCGATTTCGAATGCTGCAAAACACTGTTTTAAGTCCCGTAGTTAGACATTTTACACTAAGAATGTGTTTGTTATCTCTCTGACTGTGATAATACCGGTGAATCCACAACGCGTCTGCCACGTCGCAGCCAGTGTGAGTGACTCTTACTGACCGGCTTTCTATCATGTGACTATAGTGTGGTGCTTTGTAAAGTTATTCAAGCATGTGAGCCAACTAACTGATGCTAATAAGTCTCCACTGACTAAAGGACTGCTTTACAATTTCTCAGGTCTTCAAACTGGCATGTGTATGCACAATTGAAAGTAGCATGCACTGACACAAAGCTGGATGGATCCACCTCGAACAGCGGAATGGAAACTATTGACCAACCCTAAGACTTGGGCTACCAATATTTCTCATAGCATTTTACATATTAATGGCGAGACAGAAGACTTACTTCAGCGTGTCTTATCGACCGAACCCAGTCATCCCATTAAAAGCGCCTGCATTGTTGTACAACAGGATGGTATTGCATGTGGCAGCAAAGTCTGTTTCGCGGTTCATGCAAAATATACCGCGTGAATGTGCGGTACAGGTGGAATTTGCTGAGGTGTGGTTCGCTGAAATGAGTCAGACTTGGACTACTTAATACCTTGGTGGTAAAACTAAAGGCTGATACATTTGTTGTGGTTCAGCATCATTCATTCCACGCAGGCACTTAATGGAACTCTAGGTGCAGGTGCATCACATTGTGGTTCAGCAGAGGCATGGCAATATTTGCAGAGCACAAAAGATTTTAGCAAGCCACAAATAATTGGGCCTGCAAAGACACAGACCATAATCATTATGCATAGAATGATTAAGTGCATAGCTAAAATTATGCGAAAATAGGTGCTTTCCGTGTTTGGGTGACCGTTCTCACTCCCCCAAATTTGACGCAGTCCAACTACAATTTAGTGATGCTAACTCTTGTAACATCAAACGTGCCTGTCATTAATGGAAGAATGCAAAAGACACATACTTATCCGGCAATAGAATGTGCTTTTAGAATTGCTTCTATCAGCAGATTCCCTTTGAATGGTGTTAAATCGCTACTTAATTCAGCGGTGTCCGATTCCTTACATGCTGATTGTTGACTTTGTAGACGACTTTACTTCTTACGGGCGTAAAGTGCAAACAGGCATACATGAAGTTGAGCGTGATTGCGGTGAGTAAATCTAGCATATTGACGCACCTAATTGAATTTGATTTTAAGGGTTAACAAGCATTAGGCGTCGCTGCGTTTGATATCATGACTTCCGCTTACTCAAATGCAGGGATTTCCCTCTTTTCCGACCACATAGTTAAAGCATTCTTAATATTGGTCTAGAATTACAGGCTATTCTCCAGGAGCATGCCGCCCTAAAATTGAGAGTGAAACTAAGAGTTACATGCATTCAATTTGCGAGATCAGCAACTGTGAGTAACACCGCCAGCCGACAGGACGCTTTTCATTTTGGATTGGCAAGATTGGCGCATTCTTGAGCTAGTCGAAATTGTACGAGGCCTGCATGACACTGCACGTAAGTACCCCTCCGCTCTCCACAATCTTGATCAGTCCGCAGACTCAAGTCACCTCTTGTTTCGCCTCCATTAGGTATGCACATTGTTTGTAAGATAGTGGCATCAACATAGGTCAACTTGGCAACTGGATCTCGTCGCCTTGGTGCTTCAGTCAAGTTAAGGTATTCGTACATTGCCTTACCATTCGACGTATTGCATGTGGCAGCATTATGTGCAATACAATCCACGGAAGCGTGCCTTTAAGTGCGTAATCGTTGAGGTGCGTTTCATTGAATAAGGTGGAATTCGACGGGAGCAGTTTTGCAGCGCAAGTGGCAAAAATAATTCAAAAAGTGCACTTTACGAACCAATAACTGAAACGACAATGCTAGCGATTTCAGCAGGACATTGTTAATTGATATTGCTGCATGCAAAGATTTTACTTTAGAGTTTTGTCACCCTATCTTCGCATGCGATCGAATGCAGGCAACATTTCTTTATCACACCGTCGTATTAGAATTGAAGTTAGACCCATTGTTTGATGCATAGCTGTTCACTTCTCCCTGTGAATCGAAGGATGACACTTGACACTCACTGACTAATAACAACAGTAGGGATATTTTGAGTATGATTAACGTAATATTTCTTTTCAACCTTCGACACATGCCTTTGTGACCTCCTTCTCAATGAGTTAACCTAGTGGCACTAAGCTGTCAAATTTCATCACTGGTTCATAACTGCTAGCTTTAATTGTCAATGTACCAGAAAGCTTGCCAAATTGTTTGGTTTACTGCAAAATATTTTACCCGAATTTCAGCAAAGTGGTGCATCGACTCTAGTGGCGATATTATGGCAGGTTTTCTAATAGCTTAAGGTACCCACAAACTAGATGCCACTGAACATTATCCGCACTACTTGGCAGCATTGTTCACCTGGATGCAGTTCATTCCAAGGAATGTAAACGTGATTGTGGTGATTAAAATAGGGTTCAACTAAAGTTTTGTACTTTAGTTTAGTAAATCGTTAGTGTTAGCAGCTAGATTCTCGAGCAACTCTTATTATTTGGGCTTACTATTCAAAGTGGATATCCGCGCCACTGTGTTTCATATACTCATGCATACCCTAGCCGGGAAGTTATTCTTAACTTATCACTAATTGAGTCTCTGCGAGTAGAATTTCATCGACTCATTTTTATCGCTCTTCTCTCTACCTGTGATTGTAACGATGGCCGTACAACTTGTCTGCCGCGTTACTTCATATATTGGTAATGTGATCTTGCACGAAGTTATCCAAGCATGGTGGTGAACTTGTTACCACTAATGCAAATTCTCTATGGACTGAAGGGCTATTCGTTTGCCTATTAGCTGTTACCAACTTGCACTCTATGCAGTGGTGAGCATTGGTGTATTGAATCATAAGATTGGTTGAATCAAATTGTAGTAACGAATCAAAAAATCCTCTTTATCGCTAATTAATTTTCTACTTAATAGTTGCAGAATAGAGGTTCCAACTCAGGTCAGCTTACCGAACGCGTCTCCCTGTTCTTGTATATCGTGCTCGTTAGAGTGCTCGTGAATTGTGTTACCATGTGCTGAATCGATATTCGATAGCAAGGGTCTGATTAGACTCACTGGCAAAGATGTTGCGTAAATACGTCTTTTTAGATCCAATTTTTGGTAATGGGATTGACTGTGTCAGGTGCATTTTCGCCTCCTGACAGTCTGCGTGAACTTTACGCCTATTAGCCCATGTAGATTGGTTAGATTAACAAATACACACAATTTTGGTTTATGGTAGAAGTTGGCACTGTCGTTCGCCACAGTGTCATGTGCCTTTAGGTCAAAAATGTCTTTCTACATTCTCAACTGACTGATACTCTTTAACTAGAAAAGTAAGCTAGCTAAATCTCCAGCAGTCTAATTTGCCCCTCATTTGTGCTTGATCTATTCTCCTTATATAACGGATGAGGTATGTGTGCGTTTCCTGTGCAAACGATAGCAAGTACAACTACGTTGACGGAAATCTAGTGCTAGGCATGGCAGTGCTTAGTTTACTCACCAAAATGACTCAAATATAGTAGCGCCACCTTGCTCCCTACTTATTAACGTTAAGTAGGCGTAGGGTATCATTTCGAATACTCATTCAATTGAAACCACTTCTTACTTTGTCCACACCCTTCTTCAAAGACTTCGTGAAGCAAATGTACATTTGAGGGCATGTTTAGGCACTCTAAATAGAACCGCTCAAATCTGGACGGAAATAGCCAGCCTTTAATTTGCTGGATAGAATGCGTTCCAGCTGCATGTACCAGCGTATAATTTCTTCCAGCAGGGCAGCTTCATTCCACCTATTCACACCCTATGCTGTGTCACATAGCACTCGTAATGGCACTTTTGCACGAGAACAAGTTTGTCGGTTTCGTGGTGCTTCATTCTAAAACTTTGTTTGTTTGGCTGTCGGTTGCGATCATTTGGGTAAATCTATTGCCTTTGCAGGATGGATTGAGCACTGGGCCGTTCCAGCATTCCCAATCCCACCCTTTTTGCTCAACATGCACTTTCCTCTCAAGTATTATGCCTTTATAGTCTTCAAAAAAGTCCCAATACGCTGCATTGGTGGCAGTAAATCAGATGCGGGTTTAGAGTATTGCTATCCTGATTTATGTCGCCAATGGCCAGCCTTAGTATTGTAAGGGAATTGTATGGGCCTTAGATGAAAGAAGTGCTGTCGTCTTATAACAGGAGGACTGAGAATGACATCTCCCTTCGGCAAGAAAGCTGACGACACGGATAGCGACACCATTCGTGAACCATCTAGAGGAGTTTTGTATTGCTGTTTAATTCAACGATGCTCGCATTTCTTACATGCCACGTGTTGTCTGCACCGGTGACGTCACGTCTCACAGTAGTGCATGGTTATAAAGGTGATTACAGTCAATCAACCCGGCCTATTTGCCTACCTTATTAAATTTAATAAACACTAGTCGCCTAAGCGTCTTGGCAGTCAAGAGCCTGACCTAAGTGTACCATTTTATTATCTTCAACTCAGTATTATCAGTAAATTTGCTTAATTCCGTGCAAACCAATCTCATTTGCCAAAATACACTGCAGATCAACGTCATTATATCAATTAATGGAAGCCTTTGGCAATATTTGAATAAAATTATTTATAAAAGGGGGAAGATGTGCCAAACATGATCTAAGAAATTCTGGTTGACGAATTACTATTGCTGCTTAAGTAGTTCAGGCTTAATGTTTTGACACATGACGCTAAAAGGGGCCATGCTAAAGAGAGATTCTCTTCCATCCTGAAATATTCAGACATCCGACGCATTAATAAATCTACACACTTTCAGTGCTCTTTCTGGTGACAGGTCGGTAACTTTGCAGTGCGTTTCAGTTTCGTAAAATGCTGGCTTCTCATTTTAAGACATTGAGAGCACTGGATCGATTTGAACGCTTCACAATGACAGATACACGACAAAGGCAACAAAAGCGGTGGCCGACACACGACTATTGAAGCGACACGTCTTAACAACTTTGAGCTTCCTGCTGCAATATCATCACCTAGACCGTCAACTTGGAATAGCCGCCAGCGGTCTCCTTTACATGCCAATCACCTGCTGCTGCTGCAGTGCTGCACTTGGCGCTGGCGCGGGTGACGCCTCCTGTGTGGAAGCGCAGAGGCACCGTATCCTTGACCTCGCCTTTCCCATTGTGCGTCTATTTCGCCAAATTCCTCATTCCACTGACAGCCCTTGCCCTCCAACTGTACTTCTTTGTGCTCCTTTTGTATTAGGTGGCAGCGTATATCCATGACAGCGTTGATGAGTGGTAGGCAGATGGTGCCACCACCTTGCTGATTACTTTTGTCGCTTCTGAAATTCGGGGCACCAATGCTGGTGGTTGTGGTGCCACCACTGTTGCCTTTGTGTCTTCCGTTGAGGCTATGAATTTGGTGACGGGACTGTTCGTCAGTGTGATATTGAGCATGCAGATGCTGTAGATGATGGAGACGAATGATCTCATGAGATGGTGGGATATGCAGCACTAGTGGTTTATTTGCTCGTTGTTATCTTGCGGAAAAGATGGAGAGGGGATTTTACGACGTCAACTTTGTTTGAACTGCAAGTTCTCTTTCCTTTCCTATTATAAACGCTGACTGAAGTAAACTGAACATTTATTTGGCTAATCAGCAGTCACTGAAATTTGGCTTAGGTAGTTGTCTTTTTTCCTATTCTTTAAACTAGCCGATAATTTTATGAAGACTCTTATTAGTCGACTGTCATTTATTTGTAAAATCTAAATCTTCTTCGCTAATGCTATGTGTGCCAGATTTAATTATAATGCTTGCAAGACTACCGCCTTTATAAAGATTATCCTTATTTGCTAAGATTTTAAACTACTAGGACTGCTGCCTGATGGTTGAATACGGCCAGTTGTAGTTTGCGACGAACCTATGCTTAGACCACCCAATAAAGTGACTCACATTGCATGTACTTCCCAGTTCTTTAGTGACGTTTGGTGTGATTTTGCGTTGTGATGACTACAACCCGAATGGTGTTTGTCCACAGAACGCGAAATGTGCTTCGTCATTGTCAAATGTGTGACGGGTTCGACTAGTTAAGGTTTCCGCCTAACTTTCGAGTGATGTTCGCTAAAGGAATGGCAAAAAAAGAAAGCCGTGAGAACTTGCCACCAAAGTTAAGCTTCGTTTTATGCATTTATAAGTAGATCAAACTTGAATGAGAATTCTTCAGCTTGTGACTAACCGTGGTTCAAATGAGAAGATCTCGAGCCAGATTGTAACCAAGTGCAAGCATTTGGTATGTGAGCACATCTTGGTGGTGGAGCGTTTGTCTGTGTTGTCGCGGCACCAAGGCGTCTTTCCTCCTTTTAAATGCCTTTTACGATTTTTCATTGGTTATCGGAGATCTGCTGTGACAGTCGCGTGCTGCATTTGTTATGAGGAGCTCTTGAGAGAGACTGACGAAGTGACATCATTCTGAATGCGCTCGCATTGCCCTATGAATTCCCTTTTCTGTACTGAACTGTAGAGGTATATTGCTACAGTTCCCCGTACCATCGTACAACCGAAAGTTCCATCTTCACTGTTTCTAAGGCAGTCAGCGCTCAAAAATCTTCCCTCACTACGAGCTGTCTCGCTGTCTGGCATTGTTGGAATTGTCTAACCATTTTAGAGGTAGCTAACATTTCACGGTCCTTTGCACTTCTCTGTCTCATTTTTTGCCGAGTCTGATACTGGCGTAGGTGATGGCATGTTCTCTTTATTTTTTGTCCCCTTGGAAAAGCGCATCCATTATGGCTACACCACTAGCGTCTGCATCCAGTGCGAAAGGTAGTGCGCCGGCCTCCAATTTTGGTAAGGCTTGGATCGGTGCGGAACAGTTTTTATTCTAGTTCTTGTGACGCTTTATGATGCTCGGCATCCCGCTTGAATTTCTTTTTTTACCAGCTCTCTGATCGCTTTATGCAGGAGCTAGTGATCTTATCCATTAACAAAGCGCCTGCAGTAGTTCGTCAAGCCAGTGAAATTGCGAAACTGTCTCTGTTTTTTGGCGTTGATTAAGCGTTCACCCGCTTTGCACAGTCTTTAGGGACTGCCCTCTTGTCTGACGAGGAATCCATGCACCGTGATGATTGCGCAGCGCTGAAGAAAGCGCCAATCCTTTGGATTCAAGTGCTCGACTCTTCTCAAGGTGACCGAATCGAAGCTCGAGACCGATGAGGTGGTCCTCTGCTCTTACTCTGCGTCAAAATTTGTCAAAGTGAAATGATCTTGAGAGAGACTGCACATTCACGGAGAAGCAGTTCAAGCTTCTCTCTTCATTTCTTCATCTTTCGTTTTTTTTCCCTTGACTTCAGTATAACTCCCCATCTTCGTCTGTTCTCTGCACATTAGAAGTTCATACTTGGCCCGTGCTCGGCACAGATCATGGCAATTAGCGGTAAAGAGTAGGCAAGTTTTTTGGACCTCTTTTTATTCTGTTCCCCTTCCTCATTTACACTTTATGTTTATCGGTTAAGTGTTGCCGCCTTTGTGGGGTTTGTGCCTTGTGTTCCCCATAAAAGCAACATTGTTGACTGCCTATAGTAACGCAACCAACTTGTTTTTACTTCTTGTTTTTTGGATGTGCGCTCAGAACATTCAGGTTCTGAGCATTGTGGTTGTGAACATTGGCAGGAGTAATCTATCAGCTTTATTTTTTGCCAAAAGTAACCTTCAAATGCACTTCGACCCTTTTTTCATGTTGCCGATTAGTGTTGGAACAGACGAGCCCGTTTGGAGTGAGATGCGCAGTGTGCTCAAGGTCTTGCCAGGGACCATCATTCGCGGCCCGTCACGCACACTGAGCACGTGAAGAGCAAGACCGTCACTGCATTACATAGTCTCTGCCTTACATTTTAGGAGCATGCCCCCACTAAGGGGGCGTTGTAAACGAAGGGCGGATGCAGAGGGAGAGAGAGAGTGAGATTGTGGCGGATGTGTGAACGCGCTAATGGCCACTTTCAATATCACGTCGTACATTGCTTTCGTCTTTGCTCATCCCACTGATGAGGGCAACAAGGCCGTGTGGGGAGGCAAACCCGTGCTTGGCCGTGTGTGCTGCAGATGTGCGATTAATTGAGATGGAGATGGGAACCTGTGAGCTTGCTTCCGGCGTTCCATCATTCTCCCCTTCTGCCTCCTCTCTCCCTCTTTCTTCAAGTCGCATCAGTGATTACCTTTGATGTGCTCAAGTCGTCGCCTTTGTGCGTCAGATCGGCATACCAATATTTACAGCGGTCCTAGGGAGAAGTAGTATTGGGCAGGAGAACGGATGATTGATTGTGTGAGTGGGTGGGTGAGTGATCGGACGTGCGGGTAAACAGTTGTCGACAGGTGGAGAGGATAGCGCGTATGAGGTCAGAGGTGACAAGTATAACGCTGCTTTTGCACTCAGACATTGAGTTCCCCGTTGTTGATCTCCCCAGGCAAAAGAACACTGCAGATTGGATGTTTGAGGGAAGCAGCTCTTTTCTGGCCAGCTGGCTAAATAGTTGACAAACGCCTTCAGTCCGGAGTTTATTCGTGCCATCCAAAACAAGTTCTCATCAGCGTACCTTCCCAAATGACAGACAGTTAGAAATGGTTAACAAATGGTCTACCCCATTTACTAGGAAAGAGTGGGGGAGCAATTGTGATGGTGGAGTTGGGGAACATGCTACTTTGCACATTTGGGTAGTACAGACCAGCATTAAGGGAGTTGGAAAAGCGAAGGGCGAGTAGTGATTGCAGTTACGGGACGCAAAGACCCTCAATCATCAAAATAGGGGTCTGCTTTGTGCTATTCGGGCCTTTATTTCCTTTAGTAGACGTACCCTTCGCATTGGGCCTCGCTGCCACATCAAACCTCTGCAGCACCGTCTTCTCTCGTTCACCCACAAAAACTCAAACCACCACACATTCACTACACCTCCACCCCCACATTTCAGGTCCTCCACTTCAAACCATTATTCTCGAACTGCTCAACACGCCCACACAAAGACAATGAATATGGCATGCATGCCAATAACAGCTCATCGAAATGAATTTATTGCGGAACACGAAAGGAAGAGAACTAATTCATAAGAAGAGGAATATCAAAGTGCACCAACGTTTCGACAAGCAGAACCTCGTCTACTCCTTTAAAGAGAACACCTAGCTGAAGGGCTTGAACACCAGCACACGAATGCTGCAATAAGGCGAGCAGCAGTAGTGAATGCAGACAGGATTCATATCGTTCCTCATGGCAGCTGCAAAGGAATAGATGCACTTGATTTGCGCCACCTCAACGGTGCCTCACATACAAATCTGCGCCCACGCCACAAACTCGATGACATCTAAAGTAACGACGCGGCACCTGCGACCGCGACTACACACTTGGGAATAGCGAGGACTCCAACACCGCCTACCTAAGAATTCGTCGAAATCCAGCCAGAAAACGACCTTACGAGGACAATCTTGATTAAACAACCAATCTCCCAAATGGCTATCAAAAACTGCTGACGCACCACCCACCGCTATCTACATCGCGTCTATGTGGCAGCCCAATACCCTACCCCAGCTCGGCAATACCCCAACCACCGGCTCACAGGCAGCCAATACAATCATGCTGGCTCACTTTCAAACAACTCTGGGGTGGTCGTCAATAATTCCATCCCCACCACCTAGCCATTTAACGCCACAAACCCACCAACATATAACCAACTAATCATCTTGGCTGTAGAAGTGGCGACAAATTTCTCCTCCAAGACAGACATTAAAGCAGCCAGCGCCACCTCAGTGGGTCTCACCGATTGACGTTAAATTATGGAAGGTGTAAACTTCAAGTAATCTCCTTCAACCATCGGCCCCATGAAATACAAGCGCTCTCCCGTGGGGCCAAAAGAAGGCCCTAGTGCAAAATACTGATGATCTAGCACTACCTGCTGGTAATCTGAAGGCCACCGATTCATCTACAAACCAAAACTACTGCAGCCCCTAAAATGCAACTTTGAAATAGCAGTCGACCTGAAAGCCCTTGCGCCAACCATCATTTCACGTGCATATTCACCAATGCTTTAGTGTCGTCTCCCAATCCACCCTATGGCAATTAACTGCCTTGTTGCAAATAACGAGGCAGACGTTTCTGACACCATTCAAGTGCACATATCCTACACCGCGTGTCAGACTCTGGATAGCTTTGTTACCCTGCGTCAACATCACGACTCATATAAAAGACATTCACCATAGCCTGTCACTCACAATGCCCGAAATTCTGCACAAGTAATGCAGGCGCGAAGTGATAAAGACTTGAGATCTCCGGTGTACCCCATCCGAGGGAAAGACACCATCCAGAGATTGGCACAAAGACTCAATGTGTCCAGTTTTCGAAGTTGTGAAACAGCATAGGATAAGCAGTGAAGCCGATTATTCTGCAGCTAAAGATTCCCAAGCTTCTTCACACACAAGGTTGACTGCCTAAATGCACCAGGAAAGAGGCCAGATGTCCATTTTATATAGCCCACTGACAAAACCTACCCGTCAATATTAGCTCATATTACGGTGCTCTGATTGCTCGCTCAAGGATAACTTCCCCGATTCTCCCAATTCCGACAGTCTTTCGGCAGTCAAGCGATTCCGTTCTACGACAAGTCTCTCAGACCAGAGCAGAGTCCTTCAATACACTCGGCCAAGAATCCATCTTACTTGAATTCAGGCCGAGGCGAGTCCGACATCGCGATATGCGATTGTCAAATCGCTGGAGCTCAGCATTCCTTTTGTCAGGGTCTCAAGGTAAAGTCGAAGCGGTTCTGCATGGAGTAACCCCTCCGGTTCTCATTTACAGATTAAGCGACACTTGGCATCGGCAAAATTCAAGTCAATGTGATTGCATACCTTGGGGAGTCCAACACCCAAAACAACAAGGACCGTACGTCAATGCTTTGTTAATTTCTAGAAGCACGCTGGGAAGAAACACAGCTGATGAGCCAAAACCAGCCTAATCGAACATGCACTAGCTCAAAATGACCAGTAATTTATTCTAAAAAACGAGGTCATGAGCAGGACCAGAAAGAACGATGGTGAATCTCCCCAGGCTCGCAAACCTACCATACACTTCCACAATGTTCTCCTTAAGCCAAAATCATTAACAATAAAACCAAGTATCTGCAAACTTAACACCCATTTACTCGACAAACAATAAAACTATGCGAGGAGCAGGGTCATGAACAACAACGTCGGTTATTCATCCGGCCCGTCCGATGGACAGCAAACTGATTCGAACCTAATACAATTGGTTAACTACGCAACACTCGTCCACCGAGCCGTGATAGCACCCTATTTAGCAATGTATTCAAGCAAAGGTGGGCAATTATCCGCACTAATCAACAGCCCACGTGACGTAAATCCAGCTATCTGCAAAAATTAATATAATTCGAGAGGCACCCAAGCAAGTGCAAATCTGCATTACCGAATTATCAGGACACTTGAATGGTTTTCGCATTACATCCACACCTCTGCCAAAAAAACAATTTCCCACCTTTTGAATCCGCGCTTCGTTTGACAAAAAGGTTTACTTATCTTAACAAATAAAACCACCAAATTAAAGCCATATACTTCTTAAAAAAGCGCTTGGAGGCATTCATTTTGTACAATATTTATTTTGTCCTAATTCTTAAAATCTGCACGTGCTAATGTTAGCTGAGCATAAGCCAGAATCCAGAGGTTGTAAACAATAGTTACGGCAAAATATTTGCTTTTCGCAGATATGTGAATATCGCATATTAAGAAGTTTTATTCATCAAATACATGCATGAAATTGTGGCTTGCGCTTAATGGGATTGCCAGATTCGTACTGACTTTAATTATGCTTCCTAATTTGATTAAACAATGGTGTGGGATGTGTATGTTAAGTCTAAGCGATTATTTTACAGCATGACGGTGAATAAATTATGACTACCGTTGAGGATCAATTCTTGCTGGATGCACGCTTTGTTCTTAGGAAAGAAGACGGCAGCCGAGTTGATGGGCCAACCAATAGAGGGTAGTTATATTCCAGACAATCAGAGGTAACGTTAAGGTTCTATAACAATTATTGTAGGAAAACACAAATTATGACGAAGGAGACATAAGTTTGCTCTTTTAAGCTGTAGCTGCGTGTATGTTGGGAAAGACTAGCAGATAATTTAGCGAATGTGTAGCGTCCCGAGGCTCCCTCGAAGGCAAAAGAATGCAGAATGCTAGGGTAGAATATATATATATATATGTATTCAACAGACAGAGGGAAATCGGCTGCTGGCGTGGCCCGGAGGCCAGCCCACGTAGCTAGGGCAGTACAGCCATCCCTGTGTCCTTGACTGAAAAGGGTAGTTCCAACAAACAAAGTACTACAAATGTGTCTTGAGATTCCTCGCGACTTATTTTGGTGGTTGCATGCAAAGGACCGCTCAGCAGACAGCACTTTGGAGAACTTTCCACTTCGTGGAATCATTAATCTCTTCATGGGGTTAAGAAGCAAAGAATAGGGATATTCGTCGCTGAGTATGAGTTTTGGAAGATCCAAAGTAGTCCAGACTTCAAAGCCCCACAACGCTCCGTAAACTTCGTGGGACATAGAGTTTGGTCAGATTAGATAGCAGTCCTCTAAGACGGCACAAAACATGTGAGAAATGGACCAACGCCAACTAACCAAACAGAACTCCGCAGTTTACCTAGCTTGACAAATTGCTACAAGCGTTTCGCTAAAGGCTTGGCTAAGATTACATGTCGCTGCGAAAAGTGACTAAGAAGCTGGTAAAAAAGTTGTTTTACGAAGGCGAATGAGCATGTTGAAGCAAAGAACCGAGGCAGGTGATGTGTGCCTCCTCAGGAAACCATCTCGCAATTCGTGTCACCGACCCAGTCATAAGGAATTAATCATGCAACTAACCACCACACACACTCACATACGCTTTTCACCGCCTCCCTTTCAATCTCTCTGCGCAGAAACATCCGACAATGGCCTTTCTCTATCCTCTCCTCTACTTCCTCTCTTCTGTGAACGTCTTATCTTCGCCTCTCATCCAACTATTCTTTAGTGGCTTTCAGCTTAACAATCATGTTGCTTCCTCTCCACTGGAGAGGTGCAATCACCGCCATTGTCCTCCCTGCTGCAACACAGCAAATGTCCTAGGTATGCGATTAAAAAGAAGTAGCAGAAGAACGCCTCCACGAGCTTTATGTCAGTTACTAGGGGTTAGTCGCCACTGTCTTCACTAGATTCATACCTCGCGTTGCCCCAACTGCCCGAAAGTCGTCCTTCCGAAAGGAAACAGCAGGGATAAAAAGCTGACGGAAAGTAGTTCAGGCAAGGCAGCGCATTTCATTCAAAGTACATTGGTATTGGTGGCCCGTCTCTTCCTCCTCCACCGCCTTTACATGCGCCATGTTGCAGAGAAATCGACCAAGGTAAAAAGACACGAAGGGAAGTGATGTCTGCTGCCGCAAAACATCCACAACGGGTGCCTCCTAAGTCCAACATCAGACGGCCCTGAGAGACACCACGCGACAACACGTGCAGCTAATCGATTCACACGTGTAGGATTTGAATTGGTCCATCGCACAACAGCGTCGGATATGATTGTCAACCTGTTGTTTCGTCTACTGCTGCTCATCTCTCTTCGTGGATTTGTCCTGTTAATTCAGTTGGCCATCAGTGCTACCCCTCCGCTTTGCTTTTTCCTCCTATTCAGTCTCCTGTTATTTTTTTCACGTTTGTCACCTTCCTCGCCATCCCGACATCAGTTCCAACCGCCCGACCCACCATTCCGGAGAAGTCCAAAGGCCGAAACAGATACCTGCAGTAGCAAATAGGGGTAAGTTATGCCACCTCTCCCTCTCCTCATCCCGTGCTATCTTCTCCTTACCGCGCTTGCACACATTACTTTAGTATTATTAAAAATGCTAGTTCCATGTGCGAAGTTGTCTTCAATCTGAAATAAGAGAGGAAGTAGAGGAGTCACAAGAAGGGAAATGCGATTAAATACTAGTGAAGTAAGTTGGTGGGTGGGTGATGGAGTGTTGGCGGAAGGTAAAGCATAAATTAATAAGGCAACCAAATAGCCATACAATGAGCAACTAGAGGAGATCTTCATCTGAGATAGAAATGTCGACATGGTCGGCTGGAAGGGCAATTGAGGAGGAGAGGATGAGATGAATATGGCTCTGTACTACATACGCACAGGCACACACACGTAGACGTTTCTACCTGTCTTTTTGGGGCAGCGATTGAGGCGACTCTCTAAAGGGCAGGAAGCGCATGTTCTTACACGTTAATGTAGAGCGCCTGGTAGAGGGATTCTCTGCAGAGAGAAGAAGAGAGTTGGACAGTGAGATGGTGAGGTGAGAGTTGGACGAGTCTATAAGTTACAAAGTGGGAGGTAGGATTAACGCGCTTACCTTTGCTCTCAGGGAGTAAGTAAAGGAGTAAAAGTAGGAGGTGGAATAGAGGCGAAGCGGTGTAGAACAATCTAGAGAGATGGAAAGATTTTCTTGTGTCATTAAATTGGGAAATAAAGGCATGGAAATGAAATACAGGAAGTACCCACTAATCTGTTTTGGTTGTATTGAATGCACTAAGCACAAACAGTGAAGCATAATGCAAGGCGCAACACTCGGGAGACAAAAGATGCTCTCACCGAAAGGCGCGTTGCAGTAAGACGTGGAAAAGGGGAAGTAGAGAAGAAGGCCCCTACCTCTCCATTCTGAAGACATCGTTAGGCCTACTTGTAGTCCGCGTGCCCTGATTTCTGGTGTCTGCAAAAACGAAAGGAAAAAAGACAGCATTTTGCATGGCATGGATTTGTGTTAATTCGATTAGGAGGGTCAAATTAGAGTGCTATTAAGGTTGACATCAATGGTAACGTATAAAGCGCCTCTGAGGATGAGGTATGCATGATAGATGCGGTAGCCCTGTCCAACCTTTCATTACGTACTTTATGCAAGCCCGTCACAACTCAGCCGACGTGACCAGTCTAGTCCATCCCAATCCAGTGCAATCTAGCATGATCTAGTCAAGCTGTGTTACAGTGTTTCCGCATGTAAGAGACATGAAGAGTAAGCGCGGCACAGCAAGCGTAGTGCAGAGTAGTAAATTTGAAAACACCGGCGACTTATCCCTAGAGATGATTGAGATAACGGCACTGAGTTTATTTTGTGTGCACCTAGGCCTATGATTGGCAGAATTAATGCGTTGCACTACAAAGCAACGTGATTACACATCCGAAAAAGGTAAAGAAATGATTAAGATAGAGGCAAAGATTTGAGAGTAGGAGAGCATAGAACAAGACAGTGGAAAAGAGGATTGGAAATGGACACCATATGATAACTCTACAAGGTGCTATTGTGCGGCATTTTTCATTTCTTTCTTTCTCCTATCTTTTCCTAACCTGGTCCCCTTATTTGCAGATCTAGTCATCTAACCTCGTAAAGCATGAGGTGATTGACTCAATAAAAGGAATTCAATCTTTTTCATACTACACACTAGAAGAGGTTAGTCATAGCTTTTCTTTTACGTTTGACATACCCTGAGTACCAGAAGAAGGAGGAGAAGATAGGACAGGGATACTAGAGGAGAGATTGAGGGGCTGGTAGCATAACATACCCCTAATTTCTACGGTATCCATCCGCTTCGGCCTTCCGACTTCCCTGAAATGGCAAGTCGGAGGATTGGGAGTGATGAGAAGATGGCGAGAGAGCCGACAGAAGTGAGGAATGAACAGATGACCGAATGCAAGGAGAAATCGAAGCGGCAGCCAGGTGCAGACGAATGACTGAATTATAAAGACGAAAGCTGGGAGCAAGATGGAAAGTAGTAGACGATACAGCACGTAAGGCAGCTTATCACGATTCTGTGCTATCCTTGATGCTTTCATCATTGGCCAAACCCTAATTCTTATAATAAGATGGGAAAACGATTGCGAGCAATCACTGAATGGAATAAGCTGCTGTGTTTTAATTCTGACTAATCCTGGACCTGAACGGACAGATGCATCGCAGCTCTGTATGCTTATGTTATTTAAGCTTTCTTTGCCGAAATAGGTTCCTCAAATATAGGTTAGCCCTAAGCACGAATGTAAATTATTGTAGATGAAACCTTGAAAACCGAATACAGCTCTGTGCTGGTGCTAACTCACTTTTCGCAATGAAATCATTCTCATTACATTGCAGCCATTCCTATCTATCAAACGCTTTTCACTGGAATTGCAATTCACAGACACGGAGGTGAAATAACGCTTGATACCTAGTTTTACCGAACTCTAGATAGAATGAAGGAGAATGCGGCGCCGTTAGGGTTCGCGTCTTCTTTCCCACTTTAGTCATAACACACTCTTCGTTTAGATGCATAACCAAATCGCTATTGCTTTATGGGAGATAAACATAGAGTGCATCGCACTGTGGCTAATTTGCGATCGTTTTACGAGTGTACCGTCTTATGCATGAATCGGTCTTAACCACCAGCGGAAAGTTAGTACCAATTAGCTATTTTCTATGCAGATGGAACATGGCAGGCAGCTACTTTATGGATAAGTCCTTTTCCCTACTTGCCTCGTAAGCTCCTAACAGCAACCCTGCAACTGTTAAATAACCTAAATTAATAATCTAAACGTTGTCTATGGAAATTAGCACTGTATTAACTAGTGAAAAATGATTTTTACTGTGCCTTACTGATTATGATCTTGAAAATAAGCGGTGAAGTCAAATAATCTAGCGAATGGCTCTTGTTTCTTTGCACAACGACGTGATTAAAAATTATAAAATACAATTCATTCTCACCTGAGTTGTATTGAATCGATGGCAAATATGGAATTCTGATTTCGAAATGTTCGTTAAATAGCCATGCTCAGCAAATTATGCTCAAATCAAACGCGACACATTTTTGTGGAGTTAAAGGTCTGCACTGCCACTTTCACTAAATGCTCTTGGGTGACTCGGAAAAGTTCATGCTATTCTACAGAATGAATTCCACTTTTGCCAAAGTTATGGCGTCCGTGACGAAGGGTATACTATATTACCGAGGAGAAAAGTAGTTACCGCTGATGACCCTCAACGAAGCAGCGCCCACGAATGTAGGAACTGGTATTAAGTTGTCTCTTGCCGGCATCTTAATAGGTAGCATCATACCTCATGACTATCATGATCTTCATATAAATACCTGATGACGAATTATCCTTCTTCTAAGACGGGTGCATATTCGCGTTCTATAGTGATTTGCAACTTTAACTAAAAAAAAAGTTGCGCATTATTGTAGGTTTGCATAATGGACATGGCATAGGGATCTTTTAAAAGAGCAAAGTTTAGACACTAGCAATGCGGTAATTAAAAGTCCAGCTGGAATCCAAATTGCGAGGTTATAACAGGTCGACGTGCTTGCCTTCATTGTCGAGAGTACAAAGGCGCGGGAGGCTGAATAGTTGGAGTCTGGGACGGGCTGAAGTGGTAAAAGGAAAGAGGAAGCAGGAGCACTGACACGGAACGAGGCAGAAAGCAGAAAAATGAGATACGATCATTAGCAAAGTTCAGTTCAGTCTAATCTAAGTTCAGGCCTACCATTGGCAATAATCACGGCAAGCATGTAATGGGTAATAGACATGGACAGTCAAAACATGGGTGGAACTCACCAAAATGGCATCGATGAAGTTTGACTCAGGAGGAGAGGGAGATGGACAAATTGTGAATTTCACTTTGGAATAAATGTTGATTTGCGAATCTGTAATGGTTAGGAGAATTTGACAAACAAGGTATGGTGGGAGGTGGTCGCTAGACTAAAGGCGGGTTTAATCATGTCGCAGATTGAACTGAGCGCATCGATTGCGTGCAAATCACTTTTAAACGGTAGTGTAGGAACGGTGAATAGAACAACAAGGGATGGTTAATAAGTAATTTTGGTTAAAGCACAACTGCTGGGTGAAACACAGGCACTTGCAACTCAGCATGTCACAAACTTCATGAGCTGAATTGTCTAACAGCATCAATTAGAGAATTTTTAATGGAACTGTTATTTGCGTCAATCCTATTAGCTTGAGTAAGTGGGTAAAATCAGCTTCTTAGTCTTCTCAGAAAACAAATGGCCTACTAAAAAGTGTAGGCTAGCAGTCACGGCTACATGGAAGGAGAAAAGTCCAATCGCTATTACCTTAATCACACCGGGATAAGACTGGCTGATTCTAATAAATTTGTTTAAGATGATTAGCTTAAAGCATTATTACGAAAATTTCGTTGGATTTTACTGCAAACATTGAAATAGCCAGTATATCCGAATGATTGAAGCGAAGTTAAAGAATGGAATTGGTTCCTCATAACTCTCATGCTGTACATCGCAGAAGAGTTCTAAATGATCATGGCTTATTCCACTACAATCCATCTGCATCGAGGTCCTGTAATCGAATGTAGGTTAATAAAAGTTAGAGATGCATGCTTGTCACCTGATAAGGGCGTTTTTGCGGCTACAACCACTGTGAAGGTACGTCGTCATGACAGCTTAAGCCAAAATCATTCAACCGGAATACTTCATCAGCTCTGGTCGCTCAAAACTACTCGTCTGGGAAACAAGCTTTGGATCAAAATTAAGATGGCTTTAGAAAAATAAAGTAATTTTATATAAAAATTCGGTCATGTGAGGCAATTCTGCTTGTGTTCCTGACTTACTAATAATGACGGATCAAATGGGAGACAACGCGTGGGAGGTGAGTTTCCTATTATCCTAACCCATCCCACCCACTCACCTTCGTCTCCTTCCCAACTGCACACCATCGCACCCAAAACGTGTACAGGCGAATGTGGCGGTAGTATCATTACCTTGTCACCCATACCTGCCTACATGCCATTACTGGATTCTACAGCAGCTGATGCTGGCAGCAGAGATGGGCGACTGCAAAGATCACAATGCTGCAAGGGAAGTAGGGCAGATGTACCGGATATTGGCGTTGATTGGTGATGGTGCAGAAGAAATGGCACGAAGACTACCATGGGAACTTATTGGTGTGTATGTTCAAATCACGTCGAGATCGGTGAGCTTCATCCCCGTACCTTACCCTTCTACTCCGCTTTGCCGCCTTCAAAACTCACTGCAATTGCGTCCTGTCGGCCTACTCCATGCCAGCCAATAGGGAAGAAGGTGAGGTAAGAGAGGTTGGCTTGCGAGTGCAGAGAATTACTGCGGCAAGTAGGAACGAAATACGTTTGCCATAATATAGCTTGATCGTGGCCAGCAAGAATGGATTAATTGGAGATGAGTTTTCCAAGCAGTGAAGGAGACAAACCCTAACTACGCACAAAGCCTCGAGAGGCGAGGAAAGGAAAGCAAAGGCCATGCAATCATAGCTGCAGGGACACTCGAATGAACAACATCCTGGGTAGAAACCAGATGCGCTATTACGTGCTCCTACTTCCTTCACCCATCCCTGTTGCCAACCTCTCTCCCTTGACTAGTGGAATCGTGCGTTGCTCCAGTGGACAGGAAAGGACTGGAAGACAAGTGTTTAGCAGTCTTCGTAGCTCAGACGTTAGAACAGTTGCGAACCAGGTGAGTTTTGCTCACCTCATCGCCTCTGCTTCACCATGTCTTGTTCCCTTATCGGCTTTCCACTCCAGCGTCGTGCAATCACACCACATCATTCCTGATGGTGCAAATGTGTAAGTGGATGGGTGGGTGGCTTATTCAATGTTTTTGTTTCTACACAAAAGTAAAGTGCATAAGGAAGCTGCCATTTGGTACTTCCATTTAAACAAAGTCTAAGCTGTACACTTGAGGTTCTAAAGCATTCCTAGACATAATATTTCAGGGATAGTAATGATAAGGTTAAGAATGTTTTATCAGCGGTTGCCCGCTAGCAGTAATTCCATGATACAGAAAGCACAGCACTGTTCACACATTTCGCACACTCCCAATTTATTTATGTCTTGCATTCGTTATGATGGCTGCTGCTTAGAGCATCCGTATGCGTTTATTATTCATTCATTTAAGGCAGCAATCGTATCTTGAATGCTTTACATTGGTTGATCGCAAGACGAAATGACCCTGTGTGTGTTTTGTACAAATCCACCAACGTTTTATTAGTTCATGGTCTTACAAACATCCTCTAATTGATGATCGTACCTTATTGTTTATCAAACTGCTAAACAGTTTCAGAAAGTAGCGAAACCGATGTAATGCATGCCAGAATATACCTTTTAAGGGAGAGGCGATCAGTGGTAACGAGTAGTTTAGTGGAAGGAGCATCATCAGCAACTGAGAATGAACCTAGTCTGAATGAGCTCAGCCTCGATCACTGTCTCCCCTGCCTATGTGATCATTGCACTCAATACGAAGGCCTAAGGACCAAGACTGAAAACGAAAAGTCAATCGTAATGCACTGACAGCTGAGATAGTGGATCACCACCCTTTGCAAAATCCCTTACCCAGCCACGGTTCGTCCGAATTACATGGCGCATCGCCAAAAAATATTCAATGCATCAAATTCAAGCTTTTGTGGGAATTTGTCTCTGCATTGTGATGTCGATGCCCTAAATGGGGTACAGAAACCAGGTTATTGGCACACCCTGACAGAGATTGTGTAAAGTAAAATTGACTTACCCGTAGCTGAGCCAGAGTAGCCACGTCCGAGACGTGCGTGTGTATGTGGTGATTGGACTTTACTCTTTGCACCTGAAAATGAAAGAGGTGAAGCAACATAAAATAAGACAAATTAAAATTAAACCGGAATATTGTATCCTGTAAAACCGAGAATGTTTTTTGAAGTGAAGACTGATATAAATAAGGCAAAAAACGGTTAAGCTGCTCCATGATATTCGTTTGAATTCACTACGTGATCAAAAGCTGGTTATTAATGACGACAGCAGGGAACAATTCAGACAACCACCAGCTCATCATTCGCTTACTTCGGTCTGAACTGCTTGGGCAGGTGGGCCTTCTATCAGTGCGTGAGCCTTCTTGAGGTACATATGCCTCAACACTTCCCAGTCTACTCATTTATTTTGCATCGAATGCACACACTCAAGCCACACGGGTAGTTATTGCTGTTTGACCGATGCATAGCATGCTTGTAGGAAAGCATGCGATTTCTGGCAATACTCAATTGTTGAGGTCGCCATGTATGAAAAGATTTATTCTCTAGCACTATGCTTGTGGGATGAGCTGCCATAAAATTACACATTTTCGTGCCTTTGTTTTGTATTTACCAGCAAAATCAACACCCCTGAGAAGATATACTGCCCAATGCAGCTACACGGAAGGAGTGAATGAATTCTAAGAGTAGCCCGTAAAAGGACATAACGACTTGTAACATAAGTGACATAGTCAGACCTGGTCCATGCAAGCTAAACTGATTGCCTCTTTCCGTCAACTTTTAGCTATGCTCACGAATTGGACCGCGAAGCCTAAAGTTTGCTGCATTTTGCAATTGATAGCAAGCGATGTAAAAATAAACTTGTCGGAATGATTCGCCTCCTGGAAGCTGTATGCAATTATTTGGCACGGTAATATTTCATTCAATTCTCGACAATTTGATCGATGCATGCTGGACAAGTCTACCTGGCAACGGCAATTTGAGGAACCATGAAATCGCCCATTAGCTGCATGCAGACAATGGTATAAATGCCATTGTTGCAGCAAGATTTTAATGTGCATAAAAACTTCTGAGGTCCTTTTTTATTTTATTGCATGTGCATTGGGCAGGCAATGTGTTGACATCTCCCTGGCGCCAATTATTTTTGCCCCGCATCTTCTATATACATCAAATCTATGCTGGCTTGCTCTGATAATGGCTATTTCGAAGCAATTCACAACGCAAACTCACCGATGCACCACCCGGAATGGCTCCAGGGGTATGCAGCTACCTTAACGCTTTTAATATGGTTAATCTTCACACGGCTAACTGAGCATGAGACGGATTCTCTCCAAATGTTAATTATTTACTACTAGATGGCAGTGCATTTAAAATGGATTGCGCTGTACAAATGTCTATGCTAGTTGCTTTCCTCACTATCTCCATCTAATTCCATTCGAATTGATTCTGATGCTCTGCCATAAAAGAAAGAGCAGTTGGATCCCAATCTACGCCTGCTAATCGCGCTTGGACCCGAGTAACTCTACAGAATTATAGATTTCGGTCTTGTCCCAGCTCCCATCTTTACATGATGTTAAGTGAGGAATGCAGGTTTTGTTTTGAAGTCCCAAAATTTGTATTTGCTAATCGATCTCCAACAAACAAGAAACGATCGTGTTTGCAGCCTGCTTGCCAAAAATGGTGTTGTTGTACTAAAAGTGTGGACAACATTACCGGTCGAATTAGACTTTCGAAGAAACGCTGTACGCATTATGAATACGACTGCATAATCCGTCTGGTGAGTTCTTCACAAGTCACCTTGGGGCCTCCCGCGGCCTATCAGGCACTAGTTATTGCAGTCGCTTTCGATAACAGGGAATAGGTCGAATAAGACGAAATGTCTCTGCTGGTTGTCGACCAAAACGACTTCATTAGCTGGCCCAATACTATGAGATTGGCAAGACGTGAATTGCGCAATAATGAAGCATGGTCAGAAGTACATCTTTGTACCACATAAGAGATAGAAAATGAAAAAACTTTCACGTTTTCAAAAGCAGTGATACGTTTTTCTCCTTTATTGCCAATTTGATTGATTGGGTAATTTAGTAAGTAAAAACATGAAAAAATCCGTGTAAATGCCAGAATAAGGACCAACATGGTATTTAAAATGATTCACTTCTGTGGAACATTGTGGGAACCGGAAAGACTTCCATGGCACGTATATAGCCCTCCGAACAAACAAAGCAGAGGCCGATGTGATATCCCTTCGTCACAAGCGTCCATTTTCTGGGCTGCAAATAACAAGTTTTGCAATTTCGGAACGAACAATCACCATTTTCCCTGAGAGAAGAACGCGGCACATGAGGTCTAACTATTAATACTGAGCGTCAGGATCACTTAGCGAACCGCCACTCGTCTTCCTTGCCTGTCGTCGCCGGCTGGAGCGCCCCCTTCATAAGTTATCTGCGCAAACACAGCCGTAGTCACTACCACGGCGTCATCGAAAGTAGAAGTAATTCACACATACAGAAATGTTGAAACAATCGCATTAAACCTGTAAAGAATGGACTGATAGAAGAAGGAGCTGTGCTGCTTGACTGCATCGGATGGTAGTGATAAGGAGAAAATGGAGTTTAAAGTGAAAGCAATGAGTGCTGGTCTCGTGGCCTAATGGATTAGGTCTCTAACTTTGGATCAGAAAACTACGGGTTCAAGTTTCGGTGGGCCGTAAAGTTCCTTTATACCCTGCGCTGCTTGTAGTAGCACTGTGCCTGTGCAGCAACGAAGTGGAACAAGAAAGATGAGCAGGCTGTCTACTTTGACACTGGAGGGGAAGGACAGTCAATTTCGCTAAAAAGGAAGTGACTAAATTAGTAGCATGTCCATTGAGAGCCTCGAATCCTCAACATCCACGCTATTAGGACAATGCTTAACTTAATAGACCATTTCTCCACCACCAGTTTCCTTCCTTCTTCCCCAATCCTCTCCACTCCCTTTACCATCACCCATTTCTCACACCTTTACCTTCGCACTCACTCCCTGACTTACTTCCATTTCTAACACCTCCGCTCCAATCAGTTGCTATGCTTTGCCGCGGTGACACATGGGATGACTTATGTGGTAGGTAAGGTGTGACTGAATGAGTTGGCACGTTTGACATGCCTTTACTGCTGGTCACTCATAGCGCTTCAGACTGGCGGTTCGAATCTGTGAGTGTATGGGTCAGTTGCAGTGACTGATAGATGGTCAAGGAATTAGGCATGTCACAACAGACCAGTTTTAAGAGGCGTTATTCAATTCATATAAATACTTAACATTCTTGGCCCTTTATAGTTCAATTGTTCTACCGACAAACACATTTGTCAGCCATTCGCATAACGTGAAGTCAAATGTACATTGCCTTGAAGCTACTGATTCAAAAAGAGAGAAATGTCAGGGTACAATAGACGATAGGATAGAATAATAGCAAGAATGAATCAGTTTTAGCGCGCTTTCGCAAAATTTATTCGCGGCGACAAGTGGGCAGAAGGATCTTCCATGACTCTCGTTTCATCTAATGCTGCTCAGCCCGTCACTGGCCAGAGAGAACAGTCCCTTGTTGGGCACTGCTTTTATCACTAAGGTGACACTGATGAAGGGAAGAAGGGCATGAGGACATACGATGTGAATATTAAGATAGTGAGTGTGAAGTGGATGTTGGTAACTCGCACCAACCCTGAGTGTTGGCGTTCTGAAAGTTTGCAATGACAGGCGCTGTTGACCTTATGCCACTGCATCCTCAAACATATAATTAACAAAGTTATCGCCCCCGTGGAGTCCCAAAACTGGGTCGTGGTGAGGGAGGTCATTAGGCTAGGGCGTCATCCTAACAATATGGGTGACGAGGATTCGAGCCTCTCACCAGGCATGACAATTTTCCACCTCCCAATTTTCAGTCGATTTACTTACCTTTCCCGTCTAGCGGCAAAGTAGGCAACATGTGCATCCTTCCTGATGCGATTCGTTGTTTGATAGGCATGGTGCCACTGCAAGCAGAGGTGGAGATGAAGAATCTTTATGGCTTTGGTAGGACTCTAGCCTAAAATCTTTTGATCCGTAGTCACACACCCGATCCATTAAGCCGCGGATTCAAAGAGTATATTTTCGCATTTTTCCTCTTCTTCCTCCACATCGTCATCATCTGCTGCAATTAAGCAGCACACCTCATCCCCATGCCGATCCACACTTTGCACCAGTAATGCAATAGTTCCGTTGTTTTCGTAAGTCGAACTGCTTCTACTTCCAATGACGCCTGTAGTAGTGGCAGTGGTTGTGTTTGCGGTAGATGCCTTCTGAAGCAGAAGTGCCAGCCGGCGACCATGAGCAATGAGGAGGGGTGGTGGTCATCACATCTGCCTTGGTGACAACAGCGGCGATGATACCAGCATATGGTGGTCAGCATTCGGGATTTTGAAACTTAAGACAAGCGTTCAACTCTCGAGGGGCCGTTAAGGGGTCGGTCGTTTAGATCGCACACATAGTTTTAGAGTGGGTAAGCAATGCCAGCTGCTTAACGACTTCTTCCGATACTTCGTTTAGTCGCTTGCACTACCTTTGCAGCTTAGGATTACGTAAAACAGCCGTTGCTAACCCGAAAAGAAGCACGTTAATTGGTGTGTTAAATAACTGAATTTTTTACTTTCCTTAATTGTGACGAAAGCGCAACCAAGTACGCTGAACTAGAGTACGCCGAAAGCAGTGTCCAGCCTAAAACCCAACATCACAAGGAATATCCGCGCGATAAAGATCAACGATCTCCTCTAGCTGGTCATATGTGCAACTGGCAAGCCCCAGAATATTGCCTATCATGGGCTTCTTAGGATCCCGCTTATTATTCAGAGTGTGGTCCACAGTGGTTTATTCAACAGTTTTCGCAAAGATTGGTGTTTCAAAGAAAACATTTTTTGGGGCTGTATTGGTAGTATTTGGCAGATAAAGCGGTAACCTCTAGATTGCCATCAGGAGGGACGTTATTGATGTCGATTTGCGTGCATTGCCAGATCTTGACATTTGGCCTTGTGAACGACAGCGCTGGTGGTCTCGAGTTGGTGCGAGAGGTTTTTGGCTACTGAGTTCAGTCTGTTTTAAGGGATTGAAATATCTCCATAATTTAGACGCTGTGGTAGCTGCATGTGGCTGGGAATATGGCGTTTAAGTACTCTGATGCGGTAATATTATTTTCAAGTATCTATGCAGCTGCTCGAAAGGGATGCGGTCGGTTATTGTTCTCAACTGCATTCGAGGTGATGGTGACAAGTGCATTCTCGAATTGAGGTAAGATTTCCAACAGGTGGTAATTTTGGAGGTTGTTTGTTCGACCGGTAATGTGGTCTTGCAATTGTTATTTGCAGTTTGACCATTTTGAAGACTACTTGTGTTAGAATTGTAGCTGCTCTGGGACGTGGGCCTACGATCGCCTGTGATTAGTGTCATCGCGCTTGCAATGTGAACGCGAATCAGTGTGTAGGGCGTATCGAGCTCATCTGCTACTCCGCGCTAGCCATAAGGAGCTGGATGAATGGCGCATGCATTTAATACTGCTTATACTATCGTGGCAATCGGGTGCGGGCAATCGACCACCTCAATGAAGTGTTTTTACCGGTTAGGACATTTGTCAAGCTAAATGGTGCTTGACATTCGTATACTGACTTCTGCGCATCACTTCAGTTTTCCCCGTAGCATTAGAGCAGCCACATTCTACTCCGCGTTGTAATCATTGCAACTGGCTCCACATTTGTTGGAGTTCAAGCGAATAAGCCGCCATGCAACCACGTGCTATGCTGGAAGGCAAGCCGATGACGAAATGAAGACCGTCAGCGTAGTCGCACGCTTTCTCTCCGGCCACACCACTGTGTTTCACGAACTACTTGCTGTTGAAAAGAATCGAGTGGCATTCGTGAACAAATTAAACTAATCGACGCATCGGAGTGACGCTTTCATGTCGATTCACGAACATGGAAGATTCAGGGTAGAAAGTGATGAATAGGCATCTATTTGCTTGTTATAATGGTCGCTATGACACTTGCATGTCTGGATCCGTTCACTGGACGACATTAGCGGTTTCACTTTGAATCGCTATGATCCTCCAATCACAGTTGATCAAATGATTACTTTAAATCCGTAAATGCTAGCCTGAAGCATAACGGTAGAGTACCCTCTTGATTGCGCAGAATTTAGCACTTCAGCTAATTTCAGCGGAGCATTGGATTTTGCACTACAAACCTGTCTATTCGCGAAATAGTTTAGTGTCGAAAATGCTCCAGCTGGTCAGGCTGCACCAATACGTTGCTAAAGTACCTTTAAACAGGTGTCTTGGCACTCCACCTAAGCTCGCAGTCTTTTGATGTGGCGAATTGAACGTGAGACTAGAATTTTTCGTTGCATCAATTGAGACTCAAAACTGCAAGCTATGAAATAGGCCAGTAAAACTAGTTCGAACTACTTTGAAATTATTGCAATTTTTCAGTGGCATATGATTATCCTTCTAAGGTCCTTGCACCTGGGCTAAATTATCGAAACAATAGTCGCAGCTTCCATGCTATGGCATTTTCTGTCAGTCGCAGCCGATTATGATCTTTTTTCTCAAAGCACGGTGCATCACCGGAGCATCAGTAGTAGAGTCTGCTTTTAAAGTTACTACAAATAGTCAAAAATAGTTCAC